>JAHBCN010013284.1:0-24816 GCA_019359885.1 Listronotus oregonensis | reverse complement strand
ATAATAGGCATGTTAAAACTTTATTTGATACCGAAAAGGACACTAACATAATACTAGTTCATTTATTAATGAAATTTTATTATATATAATGAACATGTTAAGTTTTTAAAATCGTTTTCCAAAAGGTTCGTATTCTCTTATAGGAATTATCATGGTTTTGCTTTCCTGGGCCATTTTTAAGGCCAGCGCAAAAACCAACACACTTTTTAAAATTTGTCTGTAATATCGTGAATTGTACACTGCATATAAAAAGTCAGTACACAAGTCTGTAAGTGATTTTGAACTTTGTGTCTCGATTTTATCATCTTCGGAACGAGATTCGTCAGTGGAGTATTTTTCCTCGCTACCACCACTGGTATTTGCCTGAGGTTCATCTTCAAGTTCGGTTTCTTGTTCGTTTCCAGTTTCTTCTATATTGTCATCTTGTTCAGATTCTTCAGCCATTTAATTAGTTAATTTTGTTTAATGAAAATTTACAATGAAATTATATTAAAATAAGGTAACTTTTCCAAAATATTACTTTAATTTTGTCACTCAAAAATTGACACATACCTAATTTGTTATAATTCTAGACAGCTACAGATTTCTGTCATTAGGACATAGGGTAAAATTTATGAGTTTATTTTCTAAACAAATAAATTAAATGTAATATTATTTAAACGTGTCGTCGCTGATAGCTGAAAATCGGAGTAAAATTGTAACATTACGAATACATAGTGTCAAGCTTATACCGACCATAGCCAGTATAGTCCAATTTAAAGTTGAAAAGGCCATCAGCGTCATCAGCATCCGGTGTTCTCTCTCACTCTGAAATTATTCCTGTTCTCGTCGCTCTGTTCCAAATTTAATAACGTATGGGTGGAGCGTAGAGAGAGAAATGCTTAATCGCGGACTCTTTTGGTATGACGTTCCTGGCCTTTTCTTCTTTAAATCGGACTATCATATTTTAAAATAAAGCCATCTATTGGGACGAATCACTGAGGAGTATAAGAAGACAATCAAAAAATTATAGATCGTTCCAGTAAAACAACGTTCCTATCATTGCAAAAATTTTAACTGAAAAAAAAAGTCGAATATTATAAGTAATTAACAAAGAAAAAGAGTTATGTTTATTTTCATTTTAGGCTCCCTTATGATCCGTTTGGTTTTGGGATTTTTATATGAGGAAAAACAAACATAATATTTTCTGCAGCACTTATATCTCTATCGGAAGTTACAAAACTACCTACTTGTCGTTTTCCCCATAGCCCTAAGGCTTGTAGTACAAAGCGCAGTCTATTAGCTCTCTACTGTATTTATTCATACATTTTCACTGATATAGGGACGTTCGACCGATGTCTGCGTTAACCGTTGGTCGAGTACTAAAGCAAAGAATATAAACCACAATAAGAAACTAGCGGATGCAGACAGCTCGCGGAAAAGTATTCCCAGACGCGAGAAGTCCCGAACACGACACGAATGCCTTGGCGCGATTGTTGTGTAGTTAGTTGCCTACTAACGGGCGTCTCAATATTATTTATTACGTTAGATTATAGAAAAATCCCAAACAATTAATAATGTATTACAATGTTCGTTAAAAAAAAAAATAAATAAGAAAATTAAATGAGTGCATCTTTTATCAAATCATCACCAATAAAAAATATTATTAAAACTAGTTATTTATGAAAAAAGTGTGTTAACTTAGTCTTTTTTTTAGCACGGACCGCTTCGCGATATAACTTATTCAATTTTTTATTTGGGATCGATTTTTCATAAAAATCAGAAATTAAAAACCTAAATGTATCCAATAACCATATTAATAAAGCGAGTGTCATAAACTATGTTTGATAATAAAATAATTACAATAATAATTTGGCAAAAAATGTTTGAATTATACGGTGTTCACTTTAGGCACTAGTGTATAATGTAAATTACTGGGACTTTTTGTTATACCCACCCCACAGAAATCGTATAAAAACATGCCAAATTGACAAAAAAGTACACTTTTAGTGATTTATCACGTCTGAAATATAATTGGAGAAAATAAAAAGCTCCTTTATCTAACCAGAACTAACCATGACCGCCCTTTCTGGCTGATTCTTGTGGGGCCAGAGGGGGCGGTCATGGTTAGTTCTAGTTAGTTAAATCATTACCAATGCAAAATATTAATGAAAATAATTATTTATGCAACAAAGTGAAAAGTTAGTCTTTTTTTTTAACGCAGGAGTCGCTTTACTATATAAATTAAATATTTTATTTGGGATCGATTTTTGATGAAATATATATCAGTAATATAAAATATATAATAATATAAATATAGTAATATATCAGGGACTAACTGGAACTAGTGTGTAAACTACAATTTTACGTGTTTTGAAGAGGGCGTAATGTAGGTGATTTACGCCCGGTAGTAAAAAAAAGTATTAATGTTTTGCCCTAAGTGTGGTACGTAAGGCAATTTCTTGTTTTTCCTGGGTACTGGGTTGATAATACAAATGTTTAGCTATTTGTGGGCCATAAAATTAATTATTTAACTAAGCATTGCTAGCGAAAAATGTATGCAAGGCCAGAAAAAAAAAAACTAAAATTGTTTATTTCTAGATATCATAGATATCAGATTATTTTTTTTACTGAGTACATGGTTTATTCTGTATAGCTGAAATTTAGTATACCTATCTAATAATGTATGTATGTGTATGTATTTAACCATCAATAGTAAAATTTTCCTAGTATTATAATATAAAAATAAATGTTAAAAAATATATAGGTAAGAACATAAATAGGTACCGCAACTTATGAATTTTAAGGTAATAATTACCCATACGCTCTTATCATTCATACCTGGATGAAACTTCTTTGCATGTTTCTTAAATTAAAAATAGTACTAAAGTTTTTTCACACTGAGAACACGTGACGATATCCATTTTTTAAATAATTTTAACACATAAAATATGAAAAAATACAAAGATGACAATACTCCAAAAACAACATAAAATCATACAAATGCTGTGAAATCACAATGACTCAACTTGGACTCAACCTACAAATTGAAAATAAAAACCATTCATTTCCCGCCAATACTTTCGGCCTACTTCGGCTGATGTCGTATATCGTTCGTGGTTGGGAATACTTTTCCGCGAGCTGTCTGCATCCGCTAGTCAATAAGAAGCGACAATATTCGAAGTCCCAAAATTTTTAGGAGGGGGCTAAGCTGTTTAACTGTCAACCCGCTGCCGGCAGCTTTTAGTCCGGGATTACATGTTTCGTTTAGTGCTTTGTTGGGTTTTATGTGCTGTTTCATTCGTTTCGTTCAGGTTTGTGGATATCTTTTAAAAAGCACTAAACGTGCATAGTAATTGTGATACTTATAAAAATTATAGATCACAATGCTAATCTTTAGATGTTAATTGTTTGTTAATATACTGTGTGGATCAGCCAAATGGAATAAATTCAATATTATGCTTGGACAATGGACATGTCGATTGGTATTTTTAATTGTGCATTTTTTTAACTAAAACTGTTTATACAGGGTGTGTCATGTGACGGTGGCCAGTATCAACTTTCTTAATTTAAATGCAACACCCTGTATATTACTTAATTTTTGTTTTTTTCAAAGCATTCTAGACATATTTTATGTACAATGTCCTATACCCATCTTTAACTGTTTCGTAAATATTAAGCGTTTTCAGGTTTACTGCATCTATTGCCTTTGCATCTTTGCCACTTTCGTGAGGGTTACTTTTTGTGCATATACCTACTAGAGGCAGCCGTGCCGCTCGGCTGTGCGGACAAGCGTGCGAGAGAGTAAGAAGAATAGTGGTATAAAATTTCTTTCGCGCCTTGTGCTGATTAATTGGCGGAAGGGGTGTATACACCGCCGACAAATTAAGAGAGAGAGAGGTTATACACCTATTTTTGCTTCTCTCTCATACGCTTGTTCCCAAGGCTGCCTCTAGTAGGTATATGCACAAAAAGTAACTTTCAAGAAAGTGGCAAGCATGCAAGCACAATACATCTAAAAGCAAATTATGGTAATTGTCTAAGGGCCGCAACTCCGATTTTGACCAAATTTGCATACGGGGGTTTTGGGGCGCTGATCACGAATCTGAAAAAATATTTGGCGGAAACGTTTCGTTTTCGAGATATCCATCATAAAACTTGAAATCAAACTAACCTCATTTACACTTTTCTTTTGTACAAATTCTTGATTTTTACACTAAAGTGGCACACAATATTTTATAAACCCCTTTTAAAAACTTTTTTTTGTTTATTTTACACTTTTTTTTTCATTAAATTGCCAAGTATCACTTTCAAACGGTGCGGCCATGTTGTATATATTGTATACCTGGTTGCAGAGTTTGAAAGTAAATTTTTACAATTAAATGAAAAATAGGTATAAAATAATTATAAAAACAAATTTTTAAAAAGTGTTTATTAACTATTGTGTTCCAATTTAGTGTAAAAATCAAGAATTCCGTACAAAAAGAAGGAGGAATAGTGTAAATTAGGTTAGTTTTATTTTCAACTTTGATGATGGATATCTCGAAAACGAAACGCTTCCGCCATATTCGTGATCAGCACCCAAAAAAACCCCCGTATACCAAATTTGGTCAAAATCGGAGTTGCGGCCACTTTCTAGACAATTACACACGCCCCTGTTTATTTATTATTGAATTTATTCCATTTGGCTGATACACACTGTATTATAAAGCTCACGGCACTAGAAAAAACATTCATGGAGCGTTGCAGCACCCTCCCGATTTGTTTATTAAATATGTTTATGATTTGGAACATGCTTTTAAAACTAAGTTCTAAGACATTTCTATAAAACAGGAAGTTTCACATAAACTCTTAAATGAAATGGAAAGAATATAATTTACCATCCATGCAATGATTTCCCAAAATGTACATTATTAAATAATTTATCAGGCTTAAAATATTTTATACGATGAAATATACCAATCGTGATCTAAAGTACCAGTCAAAAGATAAGAAAACTAAAAGTTATATCACACATATAATCAATTTATAGTCACGGTAACAAGTCGATGTAACTTTCAGATTTTGTCATTTCAATAAACTGCTTGCCTACTTTTTTTTTAAGTCACTATTTTATATCTCACCTTAAACATTCAAGCTCTAGCCTTGGCATTAAGCCTTTAAAAAACTAAAATTGTTTATTTTAGTGATGTTTCGAGCCACCTTGATTATCAAGTTTTTCCACTCTATTCTTTCCAAAATATCTACTGAGATTTTTTTCCAAATCATAAACCTACTTTCAAATTTAATTAATTTAATGGGGAACCCTCTTTTTATTAAAGCATGCTGTACATTGTATATTAATATATTCTTACTAAGAAATTTTGTTGTTGTTACCAATATAGAAAATGCTAAATTATATGTTTATGTAATAAAAAAATTAAACTACATTGTAATGTTTTTTAACAGTAAAAATGAAAGGATATACATTTATAGTAATGGTAAGTGTATAGGTACCATTTTACAAAAAAAAAAAATCCCTCCACTGAATTTTTGACCCCAGAAACTCATAGAATCACATACCTTAAAACTTTTTTCTCTTTTTCTTTAAAATGAGAGATGTACATCAAGAGTAATTAGCGAAAGCAAAAAACTGTATACTAATCGTTTTTTTCCAAAATGTTATACTGTCAAATTAGTTAGACGTAAAATGGATTACAAAATTTAATTCTGCATAGGTACTCGAAAACCTCAAAAACCATATATTAACACTTACTTATTGTTTTATTACAATTTTGAAATAAAGATTTCTTATAAATATTTTACATCTGTTCACACAAAAATTACATAATATTAATTTTTTAAGAAAAATTTCAACATTTAATCCCCTGTAAACATCGCTTTGCCCAAAACTAATTTTTCTCAAAAATAATAATAACCAACACTAAAAAGACTGCAAAAAAAACTCCTTGAAAGTGACGATTTTCCAGGACTGCAATGTGTAGTTATAGATATTATTTTTTTCCCGTGTAAAACTGAATTTTTACCGTTGATATTTCTCTCGGTGTACCCCCAAGCTGTTTAATTCTCATTCCGTCTTCACATGACGTCAGAAATTTGTTTCCCATATAACCAATGCTATTGGGAACTTTATGTCGCTTCTTATTGAGGTTTATATTCTTTGACTAAAGCCAGCTTACTACTTTAGACTACTTTTTAGGGACTGAAGTTATAAAAAAACTATAAAATATTGCTTTCTTACTCTTTCTGTAGTTTGATTATAAGGTTGGGCAAATTTTTTCTTACTGCTAAGTTATAGGGTATTGTCTGTACTTCAGTTAAAGTTAATCCAAATAATCGTGCTTTTATAGAATTATTTAATTCTTTTAGTTTGTTTTCTTGTGCGGACTAATCCTAATGAATGAATGAATAAATAGAAGTTTGTGAATATTTTTAACCAATGGCAACACTGTTGTAGTTAAGCTAGAAATAACATGCTGCCAGAATTCTTATTAAATTTTGCGAATAATGTGTTGCCAATGTGATAAAAAAAGAATACTTTTAGGTAAGTTTGTTACGGAAACTTATCAAAATTGGCGGGTTGCCGACCAATATCAGTACACAGACCAAGAGAGAAATGTAGTAGTCCTATTTTTTCCTCTCTCGCACCCTTGTTCGCATGACCAAGCGGCAAGGCTGTGCCTCGTAGATATATCCTCGAAGAGTGATAATAATAATAATAATAAAATACGGGCGCCAAAGAAAGTTCTGCAAACAAATGAGGTTCTTCCAAGTAAACATGTTTTTACGTACTTTGGGCTGCTGAATACGAAAATTTAATTTGCTTTTTACGAAAAGCGGTCGAAATATATGTCTTTAATCAAATATATTGTTTTCCAGATCATCCACATCATATACACTTTTCAAGCTTATAACTTAAACTTTAAAATAAGAGTGACAAAGCTCTTTATTTTTATTAGCAGCCGAGTTATGAACGCAAAAGCTTAGAAAACTTGTGTTTTGCATTTGTTACAATATCTTAAGCCCTGATAGATGGATTTTAATCTGTTAAAAGCCGATTTTCTTGTTTTTTTTTTTTTTATAAGATATAAAACCCATTCGGAAAAACTTTTGTTTTTTAAGTTGGTCTGCAAGCTGTAGCGATTTAATAAATAAAATTTTTCTTAACAATTTTTCAACCACTTTTCTTAAAAAGCAGTAAGGAACATCCACTTGCTTTGAAGGACCACAATCGGACATAAAACTTCATACCAGGATTAACGGTACGTTCTGAATAATAGCGCTGCTGATGCACGTGACAAAGAATATAACTCTGATCTGGGTTCATTTTTGTGTACACAAATATAATGAGAAAGGCTATACCGTTCGGACCTCTGGTACTTCTACTTCGTGAGCAAGATTTAAACTGATATTCATAGGTTATGTGTTAGTAACAAACTTTTGACAGCTCCCTATGACCGAGGAATTTATAGACCTACAAATTGCCCAATACTGCAGAGATGGCGCTAATAATATCAAGAAAAGGAAGCGGAGTCCGGTTTTGTCTGACTCTCACCTACGTAGAAATATTCAACTGGTCACATATTTCACCTGGCGCGATGTGAGTTCGAATCTCATGAAATTTAGTGGTAGAGTACTTTTAATAAAAAAATAGGGCACTAACGGTCTTTGCCGCCTGTATGTGGTTCGTAGTCCATGTCCCGTCTGGATCACATTACACAGACGTTAATCAGGGGTAAACCAGAAGTTCGTAGTGGCAATACCGTGATGTATAGAAAGTGCCATAAAATTCAGCAACCCCATGGAACTTGCACATTGTTGCTAGAAATGAAAAAATGGGTTAAACATCTAAAAATCCAAGATCTCCCGTTTTTTTCTATCTTTGTCCCCAAAGGCTAAGTTCTGTTAATGACTTAAATACTTGGAGATTTGGAGGAAGGATGGAAGAACAAACAAAGTGGGGAGTTCGGGGCCTATCAAGCGTGGAACTACGTGTTGCTCTGTTGGAAGCTACCAGAGGAGACATAACACTGGCCAACTCTTCGAAACAGAAACTGTGAAAATACCTATAAAAGAGGGACAGATCCTCTACAGACCGTCTGTAAAAAAAAGAATAGGATCATTAACAGGATATACAGCTTTTCTTTAAAAGGAATCAAAAATGCTAAGAGTTGTGGGAGGCGCCGATCCCCAGACATAAAACCAATATTCTAAAAATGATCTGATTTGGGATACATACAGCTTATTAAAAGCTGCTAAGGAAATGTATGTAATATGTTTGTGCCAGTTGATATTATTTTTATAAGTAATATCAGTAAGGTTAAATGATTGTTTTTTCTGCCGAACTTGGTGGCTCGTATGTAGAGGATGAGCATTGGCAGACTCTTTTTGAGACTGGCTGGAGAAATTGAATATTAGAGTGTAGCACTTATGTCAGCAACATTATAAATATGATTAACTATGGGAGAAAAACGAAAAAAGAGACTTGTTCCAGTAATGTGAGACAAATGCCAGAGGATCCGCTGTGGATCTTTTGTGATGGAATCCGTACTGCCTTTCCCATAAAATTTTGTATTTTTCTAAATGCTTTAGGATTTGGGCATTAATGAATTTTCCCATTACATTACAAATAGCTGAAAGACGAGATATAGGTCAAAAGTTAGAAGGGAGAGTGTTGGGTCTTTTCGATGGGACAGGCTGCACATGTGCAGATCTCCAGCACTCTGAAAAAATGCCTGTGTCATAAGAGGCTAGAAAGAGGCAAGTTAAGAGGCTGGTGCAAGCTCGGGAGTACATTTTTTTTAGACAATTGCTAGTGTGCCATTTACCCGAAAAACATTTTTGTATTAAAAGGATACACTCGATCTGCTTGACCTGTATTTTCTATTAAAAGAGCAAGATGAAGGGCAGAATTGACAGCAGTTTATTTGGCAAAAAGTTTGGCTTTTAACTAAAAAGTAGAAACATTTTCGTCTCGAAGATAGGGAGTGGAAAAGAATTTGTTCAAAAGTTTTGGATAATGTTTTAGGACCAGAAAAATGTACTGCCATTCAAGCAGGAAAAACTTTATTTTTTATCCTATTGTTAAAACAGACTTTGGCTTTTAATATAGTTTGATTATACTGATTTCTTGCTAGCCTATCAATTTTCGGGACTAGGGTTTTGGATATTTAGTAAACAGGCTTTATACAAGCATTCGTCGGGTATCCTAAAGATAAAAAGGTAAATCTTATATTATAGACAAATATAGGAGCTTATATTCTTAAAAATACTTGCAAAATCACCTCCTTTAATTTTTATACGACATTTAGATATACCCTATATATACTTTTAGATAATAAACGTAATATTTATATGCGGTGTCATTTTTTGATTTCCCCCCTATTTGCTGTAACAATTTCACAATAATAAATTTGTATAAAATTTTATAACCCATTATAATTTATGATTAGTTCTCAATCCCACCTTTTCTATATGAAGTCGTAACAGAAATGTATATTCAAAGTTTTTTAAAGGTGACTGCCTTATTTTTGACTTTTTATAACGTTTTTGCTGGTGGTAAGTAATTCTGGATATTTTTTTCTTTACAAGTGGCTTAATATAAATACTTTAAAAAGTACTAAAATAAAAGGCATAGTGTCGCGCACGAGAAATTTGTTCAATACTGCTTTAAATCAAATTTATTTTAAAGATAGTTAAAGGCTGTTTGACTTGCCAGTCATATGTCCCCAAATGTTTTTGTCTTGTGGACCACTTACAGTATTTTTTGGCTTTGAGTAGGCCCCCTGTTTCGCTAACACAAATTTTTGTAAACTCAACAGCTTCAAATCTGCTTTTGACAGCTGACATGACCCCTTATAGTAGTATGTCCCTTAGGAAGCGATCAAAACTACTTTGGAAATAATCATGCTGAGTATACCATTTTTTCAGCTAAGAACGGCATTTAATTATGTTAGCTCAAAAAGAGTAAAAAAAAATTAAAAAAAGTTAGTGACACTCAAAACATAAGGATACTTTACAAAAAAATAAGACATTATTTTAACAATATCGACTCAAGTTAGAGAAATTTTAAAAATCTACTGTCTCGGACCACATTTTTAGCATCTATTGCGCAATTCTCCGCAAAATTTACTTTAAACAGAGACTAAAATAGATAATTAAAAAGAATGGATTTATGGCATTCTACAGTATATACAGTGTGTCCGCTTAAGTTCTGCACAAATGGGAATTTTTTTTATTATTAATTTCTCAGAAAATTTTATTCTTTATAAAAAGTTCTGCATGGTCCAAAACCTAAAATCTAACTGTCAGATATTAAATTTTTGCAGACGTATACGAGGTTTGTCAAAAAATATGATTTTTGCCCAAGAGTAAACTACCTTTATTTTTAACAATATCGAAAATTGTTATTAAAAAAGTTGATCAGAACCAAAAATCACGTTTAAATATGCAATTATGCCCATTTGCGATGAAAAATTAGGGTGTGTCCGCTTAAGTTCTGTACATATGGGAACCTTTTTTAATATTAATGTAACGAAAAAAGTTACTCTTTATAAAAGTTCTGCTTACTGAACAAATAATATTGGACTATTCAAACTTAAGATAGTATGTACAGGATGATCAAAAATTAAAAAAATACAAAATTGACCTAGAAGAAAAGTACTCTTAATTTTAATTTTAGAGCAAAATGGAATAAGAAAATGTTGATTGGCATTAAAAATTATATCTGTTTCTACTTTTAGTAGACTATTATTAAAAATAAATTTGACTTTTCAAAAAATATAATTTTTAATAATAATAAACATTAAATTATTAATTTAAATAATTTTTTTTATTAACTTTCCCTCACTGTACATTTGCCTCAATATATCCTCCCTCCATTTCGATACATTTAGCCGTTCTTGCAGAAAATTCTCTTAAAACGTTTCTAATCATGGCAGGAGTTATATTTGTAATTGTCTCTCTACCCTCTCTAAATGATCCAAATTTTGAAATGGCCTTTGTTTGTATACATTCTGTTTTAAGTAGCCCCACAAGAAATAATCGAGAGGGCTCAAGTCAGGAGACCTAGCGGGCCAAAAAAGATCAGAATATCTGTCGATAACTTTTCCATTAAAAAGGGTATTTAAGTATTGTCTCACATCCCTTGTACTGTGGCATGGTGCACCATCTTGTTGGTACCATATCCGTAGTCTATCGGCTATGTGAAGTCCATGAATAAAATTAAACAAATAATTATTTAAAAGATGCAAGTAACGTTCACCATTTAAATTTTGTCGAAAAAAAAAGGTCCTAATATTCTATTTTTGTAAATTCCGCACCACACATTTGTTTTAAATGAGTACTGATCACGTGTCTGTATAGTGAAATTTGGATTAAGGTCACTCCACCACCGACAATTTTGTGAACTTACAGTCCCATTCGAGGTAAAGATTGCTTCGTCGGTAAAAATTATATCTCTTGTCATAAAAGGGTTATCTTCTAACTCTCCTTGTATTAAAAAACAAAATTCTAAGCGTCGTTCAAAATCACCTGGCTTCAAACTATGAATAAATTTTGATTTGTAAGGCCGAAATTTATTTTCTTTTAATATTTTTGAAATCGTAGTTTTCCCTACATCATTTGGTAATGTCGCTGACCTTTTTCGCAATGATTTTTTCGGATCTTCTACTACAGACAACATTACTTGGTTCACAGTTTCATTATTTGCAACCCTTGGTCTACGTTTCTTCTTGTAGATATTTTCAACACTTCCAAAGGTCTTGAATTTAGTTACTATGTTCCCTACTGTTCTGAAACAAATAATTTTATCAGGATATCGGTAGTTAAAACTTTCGGCAGTTTCCCGATACGTTTTGTAATTGTCACCAACAATTAAAATTATTTCAATTTTATCTTGCATACTCAATTTCAACGGAATATTTATCTAAGTAAATATTCAAACTGATGTTTTAGACAAATAACATAGCTGACAGTTAAAATTCAAATTCAGGTGCGAGATGGTGGCAATATAATAAAATTAATATTTAAATTTTTAAGTTTATTTTCGATAATAGTCTACTAAGAGTAGAAACAGATATAATTTTTAATGCCAATCAACATTTTCTTATTCCATTTTGCTCTAAAATTAAAATTAAGAGTACTTTTCTTCTAGGTCAATTTTGTATTTTTTTAATTTTTGATCATCCTGTACATACTATCTTAAGTTTGAATAGTTACATTATTTGTTCAGTAAGCAGAACTTTTTATAAAGAGTAACTTTTTTTCGTTACATTAATATTAAAAAAGTTTCCCATATGTACAGAACTTAAGCGGACACACCCTAATTTTTCATCGTAAATGGGCATAATTGCATATTTAAACGTGATTTTTGGTTCTGATCAACTTTTTTTAATAACAATTTTCGATATTGTTAAAAATAAAGGTAGTTTACTCTTGGGCAAAAATCATATTTTTTGACAAACCTCGTATACGTCTGCAAAAATTTAATATCTGACAGTTACATTTTAGGTTTTGGACCATGCAGAACTTTTTATAAAGAATAAAATTTTCTGAGAAATTAATAATAAAAAAAATTCCCATTTGTGCAGAACTTAAGCGGACACACTGTATATATATATATATATATATATATATATATATATATATATATATATATATATATATATATATATTATATATATATATATATATATATATAGATATATATATATATATATATATATATATATATATATATATATATATATATATATATATATATATATATATATATATATATATATATATATATATATATATATATATATATATATATATATATATATAATATATATATATATATATATATATATATATATATATATATATATATATATATATATATATATATATATATATATATATATATATATATATATATATATATATATATATATATATATATATATATATATATATCTATATATATATATATATATATATATATATAATGACATAAAAGATACCTGATGGCTCTTGAGTGCATAAAAAATGATGGCATCTATAAATTTTTTTTTAAATCGTTGGGTTTCGGTAAATTAAAAATTAAATATAAACAAAATCATATTTGTTATTATAACGATATAAAAAATAAATATTAAAATACGAAAACAAAACTCTTATCAACACAAAAAAGGAAAACAAAACTTATATTGGTAAAACGATAAAATTTAATGTCTCCAGACTATAATGGATATATGAGATAAAATTGCAAATATTCCGTTTTTTTTTCAAAAGTCTTGGGAAGTACTCGAAATTTTTAAACTTCTAAGGTAGCATTTAAATCAGCATTATCTCTTAAGTTTCCGACATCCCAATGATAAGGCTCGGATTTGGGGCCCTGTACATGTATCTAACAATAAACTATTTGTCCTGCAGGATGATTTTAATATTTCCGCATTTTGACATAAATATGATTTTTACTGTATATTGAAATGGGCAGTGATTCTATTTTTAATTGGTGTTGGGTGTAATTATTAAATACATAAATAAAACGATTTTTCTTAAATTAGGATAGCTGAATAATAAAAGCAAATATATTTATTTTATTTTAAGTTTTAAATCCGAAAAAGTTTATATCTTTATAACTACATTTATTTATTACTCCACTTTAAAATGTCAAGTTACTTATGTATTGAAATTTGGACAATACAGTTTTCGTCTTACGACGCCCATAAAATTATTGGCAGGGCGCGAGGAACCCTCTCGAATCTTGGTGGCCCTGAAGGAGTTAGGTATTGCATGTGGTGTTATTTAAAAGCTGTTTTTTACATATTTGTGCATTTATTTTATTCTTAATACTTTTACAAAATATATAAATAACTTATTTACAAGTTTTATTTAGTTTATTAGTAAACCTTATAGTTAAACGAAATTACAACAATATAATTTAATCTGTAAAAATTTTGAGTAAAATAGAATGCCAGAAAAGTTGCAGCAAATTTCACGCAAGAAATCTTTTAAACTGTAAACACACCTTTTAATTAGGAGCATGCTTATAAAAGGTATCAAAGCATAGTGTTCATCATAGGAAACCCTGTATCTACATAGTAAGGGGTTTTTATTTAGGAGACAGATTTTACTACAAGCGCGCCAGAGGCGCATTTTCCTAAATTTGTATTTGTCAATGAGGCAGCTGACAAAATATTTTTTGTTTTAACACAAAAAAACGCGGTTAATGTAACCTCTATTTTTATACTACTTAAATTTAAAAAGTAAATAATTTTGTAGTCTTTTATAAAAGTAAAATAATAAATTTATTCTATTAATGAATAAAATTATAAAATCTTACACTCTATGTGTAACTAATTTTAAGAAGAAGGAATTTTAGGAAGGTCTGTGTAACGAAGTTCTGGGATTAGGTCAAAGTGGAGCGTCATAATTTAAAAACTAGGAGTTTCCAAAAAAACTTATTTCAAATTTGCGATTAGCAAAAAAACCCTGTACTAAATTTTATTAAAATCGGCGATAAATAAAAAATTATTACAAATAGATTTTAATCAATGCTCGGCGCCTTTTTAGGTTAAGTTATTGGTATTCTGTCAAAATAGTGTAAGGTTCGTGTTCTAAAAATCACCTAAATATTCACCAAAATAGACGGGCAACTGCAAGCAAAATAATGCATTTCGTATTTTTCTTGCTTGACAGACAAATTGCAGTAATTGTTAAAAATAAAAAAAAATGTGCGTGCAATGCACGAAATCTTTCGATCTGTAAAAATACCCTTTTGAAAAATATGGGTGATAAACTCTTTAAAATATAAAATAACAGAACACTCAAGTGGTTCTGTTTTGGACCTTTTTAACTTGTATATAGTATATTTAGTACTCTTGTCAAAGCCCTAACAGGGTAAAATAACAAAGAACCACAAAATAAAAAAAGTTGAAGGTCCGAAAGACTTGAGCATGGTATCTTTTTTTTTTGGGACGCTGAATCCGAATCCGGGGTCAGTTTGCCCCATTAGGTCAGGGTCAAGGACATTTCAAGATCAAATCTACAAAATTAATCGCAATCAAATTTGAAAAGTGTATATTTATGTTTTTCGGGTCGCTGAATACGAATTCGTGGTTAGTTTGACTTTATCAGGTCATGGTAAAGAGATATTTTAAGGTCAAAGCTGCAGAATTCAACAGCCCTACAAAAAAGACTTGAAGAAAAGTTGTTTTTGGGGTCGCTGAATCCGAAACTGGAGTTAGTTTGACCCCATCAGGTCAGGGTCAAGGATATTTCAAGGTCAAATCTTCGAAAATTATTTGCAACTATAAGTGTATATTGTTTTTAAGATCGCTAAATACTAATCAGTTTGACCCCATCAAATTTGGTGGCGAATTAACCTTGAAATGCACTTGACTCTGACCTGATGGGATCAAACTGACCCCGGATTCAGATTCAACATACAAATAATATGGTCGTGTCATTAATTTCTTTTGGTACTGTGTAATTTTTCAAATTTGACCTTGAAATATCTTTTTACTATGACCCGATGAAATCAAACTGACCACGGATTCGTTTTAAGCGACCTCTTCACTTTGACACTATTCAAATTTAGTTGCGAATAATTTTGCAGATTTGACCTTAAAATGTCCTTGACTTTGACCTGATGATGTTAAACTGATCCCGATTAGGATTTAGCGAACTCAAAAACATAAAGATACCATGGTCAAGTCTTTCGGACCTTCAACTTTTTTTTTTTTTGGTGCTGTGTAATTGTAAAGTACTTTTGGTGTTTAATACTATATATTTTTTAAAAGGTTCCTTATTCTTTAGGGTTTGGCTGCTGTTAAAGACGAATATCTTGTGGATCCACTGAATTTTACATATTTTTCATAATTTTGCAGATCTCGATTATCACCCAAGCTGGGATTATTTACCAATACACGAATGCGGCTATGGAGCATTAACTGATAGAATTGTTGGTGGCAAAGAAGCACGCTTAGGTCAGTTTCCCTGGATTGCTCGAATCGGATATAAAATTAAAGAAAATACATCAACACTTTACTATTTGTGCGCTGGATCAATTATAAATCCATGGTATATTCTTTCCGCTGTCCATTGCTTTGTTGGTGTTTTGGGGGACACTATGTAAGTAAATATCTTTAGATTTCACGAAGGCTTTGAGATGTTTAATCCATTTTTGGCCAGTTCTGTCATCGATGGTCCAGGTACGAGTACTAACATCGCTGACCCTCATATGGACCCGTAAAGGCTATTAGTTGCGCAGTTCAAAAGTTAAATTATATGGGCGAAAAAGTCCGTCCAGGCGCTCTGACGATAGACATCATTTTTAAATTTGTGGGAACACGATGATGCGCAGAACGGACTTGCGAACAGATTTTATTTCAACATTTCTCGTCGGTAGTCGTTGACCAGTCCCGTATTTTGTCAGTTTGACGCCATTTTGCGAATATTTCGCGTGGTCGAACATTTGGGCCGCTGGTGTGTGTATTTTGACTGACTTATTTTATGTTGTGTGATATGATTCATATACATATACTTATATTGATCCTCAGCAGGTTTTACTGTTTTACTGACTTATTTTGTGTTTAGTGATAGCATTTGCACATTCTTTTAGTTTATAAATAATTTAAAAACTGTTGTTTGATGATCCAAGTGCGCTTGGAGTTGTAGAAATTGGATGGATATTAAATGCTGTATGGTTACCTTTCGCCAAAATTAATTCAAAATACCCGGAATTTCCAATTTTACGTAACCGTTTTTAATTATTCTAATCTTTTTTAACAAATTATTGTTACTAATTTTGGACACTCAACTAAATAAAACTGCAGTGGTGCTAATCCAAAATATTCCGCAAACAAACTTGCGGGACCGAAAAGTAGAGGCGGTGGGCGGCGTAAAATAGTTAAAGCGAGTGACTGGACTTCAAGATCATACAGTAACTTAAGTAAAAAAAAATATTTTTTCCGAAAATTTTGATAGAAAAAAAAGGAAAAAAATCTAAAATACAAATTTATAACCTAAAAGTGAGTTATTCGATCTAAAATATGGAGCGTATCTGGCAACATCGAAGACATGTGAAATCCATTAAAATATTTCGATTAGTAATAGTCTTATACCAAAAATCATTGGTAAAACCAGTGCGTACTTAATGTATTTCTCTCCTCTATTATCCTTATAAGTCAAAAAAGGACACCGCTGTATTTAGTAGCAATTTATTTTAGCAATGATTTTCGCTATAAAAAAAATATTTACAGTAAAACTAATAAACGCTACCCTTTGGTACAATTCATTTTCGAAGTGCCTATATAGTCCCTAATGACAGGCTTTAGTCGTCAAACTAGGTTGAGTAAAGCTAACATGCGTTATGCCGAAAATTGCTTTCTTTAGCTGAAAGAGAGAGTCAAAAAATTAAAAAAATATTGGTTATCCTCAATTCCTTAAAAATTTGCTTATTGATGTCAGTATTTATTAGTGCATAACCCTAAGTTATTTTTTTTTAATTAGGCTTAAAAAAAGGCATAAGAAAATAAATATTAACGTTAAGCCAGCAAAACTGTGAATTGGGTTACTTGTGAAAGAAAGAAGATTGGTAATGTTAAGAAAAAAAGAGTAGGTACCAGTAGTCAATCTTTGGGTAGGCCAGTATTAATTTAGTGGAAGCCAAAAAGAAACTGAAAGGTCATGCATAAAATATTGAAACATACTGCAAAAACCAAGTTTGTTAAGAAAAGCGTAATGCCTTTGATATGTCAGGAACAGTTATCTGGATTTCGCCAAGACATCTAAACGACTTGTTTAATGGCCGGTTACACCAACAATTTTAAGGAACTCTTAGCACAAGGTAATCCCTAAAATGGCCAAACAAGCAACGTGATTGGCGACATTGAAGATTTAAGGAATACTCAACGCTAAGGGTTCCTCAAAATTGTTGGTCCCACCAGCCATAAGTTATGTAAAGAAGGAGTTTCCATAGTTAGAATAATGAGTTTTGCTTTCCTTTCTGGGGATTTCAATAAAATTTAGGGGAAATTTAGCTATTCTGAAAAATGCCTTTATGGTACGAAACCCCGACAACCCGAGTTGAGATAGGGACAAGAAATGTATATATAAGTATTTCATATTTGGTAATAAGAAGTGCTAGTTCACAAAACCTTATTATTTAAAATACCTTAATAACACAATACATAATAAAGTTACTTTTATGACTTACTTTTATAAGGTGTTAATCATTCTTTTGTAACGTCAAAATATTGCATATTTTACAAAAGTAAAGAAAGCTCACGTATAAAGTAGGATTAAAACTACGTATTGTTAAAATTTTTAGTGAAACAAGGGCTAATGTGACAAAAATGGATATCTAACCTTCTTAAGAGTAACTATACTTAACTATACAGGGTTTTCGAAAAGTGCACGGTCAAATTTGAGGAAGTGATTCCTCATTGAAAAAAAAAATATAAATATGGGTCCGAAAATGCATGGTCTCTAAGATACAGGGTGTTAAATTTTTTTGAAAAAATAGGTTTTTGTAGTTATATTATTGTAGTAGTACCCTTTACTGGTTTTAGTTTGTTTCTTTTTGGAAGTTTTAGTGACTTCTCCGCGCATTTTAGTTGTCTGAACGGGTTTAATTCGACGTTTGTTGTTTACAATGTAACTAAAAGAATAATTATCAGATCACTTGATTCTATTTGGTAGGGTATGGGTACTTTTGCCCATGGACCGTGAGCACCTTAAAAAATTCACATCTAGTGTGATTTTTGCATTCACAATTGAGCTCGAACACGCAAGAGTTTAATAAAAATGTTCATCCATCGATGGAAACGTCCCCTTATCATTGACCCATGATGGGCAATTTTTGGAAAATTGCCCATCATGGAGGGAAATTTAATACTCGCGTGAGTTTTACGTAGAGCATTGAGGCTGGACACCCCAATATTCAAAAAAACTTTTATTGATTGATGTGGGGAAAATAAAAGAAGCATTTCTATGTAACTAATGTGGTTTATTTAGATTCATTTATTTCATAAATGCAATAGTTTACAAATATTTCAATTGATGTATTTGTCCTACAAGTCAAGTATTCATGCCTCATGTCTGCGTCAAGCACAGTTTCCAATATTATTAGTGTTGGGTATTTTATATTCTTAACATGCCTTGCATATCCTAAGAAAAAATAAAATACTTGCAATAAGGGCACAACCACTAATTGTTATTAATATAATTTTTTCCGGGCCTATACATTCATTATCATATGCGATCCATAATCGGTGTCTTATTCTATGTCTGAATCGGAGTATATACAAATTGATATAAATCCAAAAAGTTGATCAAATTTAAACTTCTCATCCTCACTTAGCTCTTTGCCTCCTTCTAAGTTTCTCGACCTCGACTCTCGCTTGTACATCATTGGGTTCTCTTAGTTTCTGTATCATCCTCTGGGCCATTTCAACAGTGACATTGTTTATTCTGATAAGCGGATGAGTTCGATTGATAATAGTGCCGGCGACTAGATAATACACTACTCAAAACAATTAACGCATATTTTCTAGAATGAGCATATTTTTTCCATAGTTTAAAATAATTTTGATATAAATATTTTTTCTAGAATACAAACATATTTCAAAAAAAAATTATAAAGATTTTCTATATTATCATAAAGTATAAGAAAATAAATCAAATTATTATTTTCTATAATAATTTTATTTATAATAATAATGTTAAAAAATTAAATTACCCTCTAGCCACAACAAATCATACTACAAAACTTAAATTAATATTGAGTATTACCACCCCTTGCTCTTATAACCGCCCTGCAACGTCTTTCGATACTTAAAATTAAGTTCCAGATATATTGTTCGGAAATTCCATTCTATTCCTCTATAAGAGCTTTAGACAATTGTCCCAAAGTTTCTGGTGGATTTAATCGCCCTATAACGGCTCTTCCAAGTGTATCCCACATGTGCTCTATTGGGTTAAGATCAGGCGACCTCGCTGACCAATCCATAACATCAATACCGGTATCTTGTAAGAACCTTGTCACCATGTGTGCTGTGTGTGGAGGAGCATTGTCGTGCATTAATATAAAGTTATCACCTACAAATGAGGCAAAAGGAAGCACATACTCCTGGAGGATGTCTGCTATGTACCTATCAGCATTCAAATTGCCATATTGTACAATATGGAGATCATTGCGTCCGTGAAAGTTTATTCCTCCCAAAACCATTATGCCTCCTCCACCCTATGCATCCAGTTGACGAATGTTGCCCTGTACAAATCGGGTTCCGGGTCTTCTATACACTCGAACCTGACGATCATTTGTTGATAGAGTGAATCTGGACTCGTCCGTGAACAATACCGTGCTCCAGTCATCTTCTCTCCTCTTAAGGTGGTCTCTGGCGAAAGCTAATCTGTTCACACGATGCTGCCTGCTAAAGCGTGGTCCCGTTGCTGCCCGTCTTGGCCTCAACTCATGTTCTCTTAATCGATTCCTAATGGTCTAATCACTCACACTAACCTGGTAAGTTCTCCTAAGTTGATTTTGCAAATTCCTAGCTGTAGTTGTACGGTTTCTTAAAGTTTGCAAATATAAAAATCGATCTTGTGCTGCAGTAGTGGCCCTATGACGGCCTTGGCCAGGACGTCTTGAGATAGCCCCAGTTTCCCTATAGCGCCTTAGCACTCTACTTATCGACGATTGAGTAACATTTAAAATATGTGCAATTCGTATTTGATTGTATTCCTCATTAGACAGGGTAACGATCGTATGCGCCTCGGCATCTGTTATATGCCTAGTAGCACGTCCATTATTATTGTTCATATTTTAAATTTTAACCAATTATCAATTTCTTGCAAAACTTTATGGTTAACTGACCAAAGAGTCGTGAGGCTGATAAGTAAACACCATCGCATTTGGCTGTTGTACAAAAAAAATTAAATAAAAAAATGTGAAATCCCGCATGTCTGCTGGAATTGGTATAAAAAAATATTTATATATTTAGTTATAATATTTTAGTTTACCAATTTTATGCACCAGATATTTTACACGATATTTTCAAAATATGCGATAATTGTTTTAAGTAGTTTACTTATTTAAATAAGGTATATATGGTTTGAGCTCAATCGTAAATCCACGGTAGATGTGGATCTTTCAAGGTATCCATGGTCCATGGGTAGAAGTACCCATGTGAGTACCAAAACGGAATCAGGTGACCATCGACCTTAACACTCCTTGCCACCCAAAGATAATGCTGATCTGATTATTATTTTTTTAGTTACATTGTAAACAACAAATGTCGAATTGAACCCGTTCAGACAACTAAAATGCGCTGAGACGTCACTAAAACTTCCAAAAAGAAACATTTATTATGGTTAACAATTTTTACACTCAAACATACATTCATAACCTACAGGTACAAAGCCCCTCTAGAATTTCTTCTGTTCTGGTAGAACTTATCTCGTTTCGCTTCATCAGCTCATAACTTTTTTTAATGGACATAACAGGTCTTGGACCAAAGGATATTTCTAGTTCAGCATGAATTAACCTATCTAATCCCATATTTATACAACAGTTCACCGTAGACAAGAGTTTAATGTCAATGGTAGAAATTATCTCGTTTCAAAAACTGACCCCGGTTTCGGATTCAGCGACACCAAAAACATTAAGATACCATAATGAAGCCTTTTGAACCTTCAACTTTTTTTGTGAGGCTGAGAAATCTTTGAATTTGACATTCCATAAGCATTTGAATGACCTATAACGATCAATAAATTTGTCCTCATGCTCACTGGAAAAACTTAATTCCGCCATTTTACATAACCAAAAAACGGGCTAAAACCAAGGTGTGGCTAGAGCAGGCTGAGCCACCCCCCCTACGTTGAGATTCTAAAAATACAGGCAATTATGACGTTTCCTAACGAAAAAGTATTTTTAATTTATCGAACAGATGCTGCGGTTGGTTCCTGGTGAAACCTTTTGATTACTAAATAAAAATAATTTAAACTTGCTTATTGATATTTCAATATTAATAAGTAGTCATTACTGCAGAAGCTACGCCTTGTTAGACTCTTATAAATTTATTACAAATAACTTTAGTTTTTATCACATTTTTAAAAAGAGCCTAATTAGCTAAAACAACTGTAGGGTATGTGTCTACTAACGCATAATAAAACGTCAAATAACGAGTTTAGTTTATAACTAGAAAAAAGTCTGCTGTATCTCTACCAACTTTCCATCATATTACACTTCTACAGGTAAGATTTTTTCGCAAAGATAAAATATTCTTCATTCGTTTATTGAATTTACTGTGACGTCTGAAGTGTATGTAATCCTCTGTACCTGTCGTCAATCACGAAAAGGCAGGACTAGAAAGACAATTTATGGAAAATAATGAAATAGTTTAAGGCGTTATATTTGCAGGGATGATGGAAATTGACAAGTGCCAGAAATTAAAGAAACTAGGTATTAAGCTTTCTAGCGCTGAATATCTATCGGTCGTTAAACACTATTTAAATCAACTTGAGACTGAAAACAAAATATAAAAAAGAAGATATTTTTAAAAAAATTTACGATTAAAAAGCTACTTTTCAGGATTAATTGGAAAAGTTAAATCGATACGCCACCGCACCTTAAATAGTTGCCGACAAACTCTGCTTTCGGCTAAATATAAACTGCAAGCCAATAGGTGCAAATTTAAGGTTTAGACGCTCTGTAGAATGACTATTGCTTAATAAGACGCTAGAATAGGATAAATTTATACAAGTTTTATTTACAAAAAATATATAAATTATTGCTCCACAAATTCCTGTGATACGCAACTTATTTTTATGTTTATAATTTACAGTTTCTGAAAGGTAAAAATGTCTCCTTGACAAACCTTTTGGAATTTTATTGACTTTAAAGAACATCCAAGATAGAAAAAAGGTTTAAAATTACTCTTTAACTAGGCACTGATAACCTTAATGAATTTGTCAAAAGATTAGAAAAATTAAACGTAACTTATTATCTAGTTACAATATCAGCTGTTCACAAATTTCTTAAAGCTAAATTTATAAAAAATGTGAGAAAAAAACTATAAAATTATTACACAATTTAAGATTGTTTTTATCACTGTAAAAGTTAGAAAATTTAAAGTCAAATTTAGAAATTATTTACAGTTTTTGGGATAACCGGTATTAATTATTGACGAACTATTTTATAAATAAGTTCAAATTTTACCTTGTTTATTAGCTAATCTCTTACAATACTATTCACAAATCACTTCTTTTATTCACTGCTTCCAGCTCATATCTTTTATTTTAATTACCACTTAACGTTACCTTGAAACTTTACGTAAACATGTTAAATAAGATTCGACACAAAGAAATACTTGAGTAGCTTCACTTAGCTAAAAAAGGTACACCTCGTACAAAACCTTATAACTTTATTTGGTTACAGAGAAAAGATGTGATAGCCAATTTCCTTGTGCTAACACTGAGAAAGTAGCATTAGCTACCATGGAAACTGGTATTTCATCAAATTATTTAAAAAGATCATTTCGGTAATTTGCCCAATATGCAAGAAAATTTCAGACTCTGCTTGCCTATTTAAAGCCTTTTTAATTGTCGTAAGAAAAACGGAGATAAACTTTCAGACAATGTGTCACTGACAGACCACAAAGTCCTACTGCCTTGTTAGCGCTTTGACCTTGCTCCACTGCCGTACGTCTTCCGATGCGACCCATTTCATTGGTCTATTCACTTGACGCGCGCGTGACGTACTCTTACGACGTTGCTGCCCTTTTTCGCGTCTATCCAACCCCTGACTGGCCCGAGCTCTGGTTGGATACGTCGACTCGCTACATAATCCCAAGCTCACGAAGCATGTCGATGTGTTATCGTTGCATTGCGACGGCTTCCTTAGTTTCGTTGTTTTTAGGTCGGCAAAGGAATTTTTAAAAATAATTTAAATATATTAAGGCGGTGTTGTCACGATTAAAAGGAAACTTTACTGTTTTAATTTAGAATTTTATTATTTAATTAAAGAAATATTTGCTTACTTGTGACTATAAAAAATAGACTCCAGGTTAGAAGATGCATTTCTGCAACAAAATACATAGTAATTTCTAGTTACAAGTCAAACTTTCGCACGCAGTTTTGCGATACGTAAAACAAACTTTTTACTACACGAATTGTCAGTCCTTAAAGAAGTAATAGTGCACCAAAGACAGGCATTTCTTGGCATTTAAAAATAAAAGACTTAAAAACATTAATACCAAAAGAGATTAAAACATTTTAAGGCTTTTGATAATTTAAAAAATCGAAGGTTGCAGTTATTTTAATGTGTAAATTATTATTTTTAAAGAAAGTTTTTTTAATAACCTTTAAATTTTACGCTCTTTTTGCAAGAAATTATATGTTTAGTTCCTTTAAATTTAGTTTTTGCTGTCTTTTTTTTTTTAAAGCATTATATTCTATTAGTTTATTTTTGTTTAATGGCTACCTAAATACCTATATATGTTTTCTTTTTAAACCGCTAAAATATGTAGTATATGTTAGAAACTTAGTTAAAAATGTATATAATAAAGCTTCCTCTAAATTTTATTTAGCCCTCTTAAAGAAACAAGCTGCTACAGACCTGCCAAAAAACGTGCTTTTTACAAAACGTGATGTCGTTCTGCAACACGAAGTGAATTCTACTTGGTTCTGAGCTCGGATCGAGGTCTCAACGGTTTTCGAGCAGCCGTTTACACTTTCAAGATGCAGTCCGAGAAGGGTAACTTGGATTAACTCGGATCCAAGAGAAAGTAAATGTAATTGCGGCGTTTAGATTACTGTACTGAGTGTACGCAGAGAATACAGAAA
>JAHBCN010013283.1:0-24804 GCA_019359885.1 Listronotus oregonensis | reverse complement strand
TTTGGATATCATAAAAAAGTATAAAATAAAAACTTATTTTATTTTCGTAGTGCATAAGTGCATCACACATAGACTGTGTGATAAACATCTCTTTAAAATGTAATGTGCATAAAAAACGAATGATAACATCCATGGTAGTTATCAAACTTACCCAACAAGTTAGGGAAAGACAAGATAAAACAAGAACAACCTAATTTTTAACCTTTTACTTGTTTAGCAATGTTTTGATCCTAATTTTGGATTTTTTTAGGCTTTCAATTATTGGATCTTTTTCAAGCTTCCAAATATTGGATCTATTTTGTGCTTTCGAATATTACATTTTTTGCCACAATAAAAATGGTATTGTGGCAAAAGATATCATAGTTGGAAGCTTAAAAAAATATACAAAATAAGGGTAGAAAATTTGCTAAAAAGTTATGACTTGTTACTATAAAAATTATGATGTCTGTGCTTTTTGTATGTAATCATTTATTTACCAAACAAATAAAGCAAATCAAATGTAAAAAAGTTAAACAAATAGTTTTGATAAGTGTCAGTGTCAGTCATTATTAAACAGGTTTTTTATGGACTAGTGCTACTTTTGATAGATTTGTAAAAGACATCGTTTTAATAGAATCCTATTTTAAAAGAAATTCAGTTTTAAACAATGTCATTTTGACAGTTTTTATTTTTGACAAATCTTACTTTAACAAATCTCCTGGTTATCAGTAAATATTTTGACAAATGTCTTGCATGACAAATTTATCAGTTTTTTAACCTAAAATTACTGGTTTATACTTTTTGTATTAACAACAAATAATTAAAAAATAGAAAAAACTTCCTTCGGCACCAAAAATTAAAGAAATTACTTAACTTATGACCGCTTACACAGTTTTTGAGTCACTTAAAATGTTCTTAAGCATTAAGTGTCTCTAAAATTTTAAATTTTTCCTGCACCAGTTGACATTCGTCTTAACTCTAATTTTAGGACTTTCTTTACTTACCAATCCCTTAAATAATTTGACGTTAAAAAATTTGACATTTGACAAATATTTTTGTTTATTTAGTTTCCATTTGTAGTTTCAAATATTTAGAATGGTAAAATGATGTAAAAATTGATTTTTTAAACGATGATGGTTTAAGTTTTGGTATTATAAATGGGATATTAACTGGATCATTAAGAAGAATTTACGAACGGTAAATTTTTGTTACTTACCTATTGAATTTTTCACGTTTATTTTAAAATTTTTTTTTGCTTTGGGTTTGGTTTGGTAAAGTTGTTTTTAAATAAAACTTTAAATTAACGAAGCCAACAGTTCTCACCTTATTTAAACAAATCAAAGATGAGCTTGAGTTTGAACACGACAAGTTTGTGTTAGAAAAATTATATCTAATAATTATTGACAACAATTATTCCTCTCTATGGCTATAAAGTAAGACGCCTTTGATCTTTTGTTTTCCATTTTGTTTAAAATGTAACAACAAAAAATCGGAAAATGATGGCCGATTTTGTATTGTTATATCCACAAAATAAAAGAAAAAGTTAAAAATTTTTGAAGATTCAATATCTACAAAAATTTAAGTAAGATTACTACTATCATTTTGTTACACACAAGCTAAAAATGGATGTTCTAACATTAATCTATTCTGATTATTCGCATTGTGTAGATGAATAATTTTTAAAAAATGAAGATGCAACGTTGCCATCTTTTTAAGTTAAGTTGCAATAAAATCCAACAGTGAGAGCAAAAAAATTGTCTTAAATTTTAAGAAATTCTAGTAAAGGTCTTCTTAAGGTAGTTTACTCGTTAAACGGCGTTTTTAAAGAAATAAATAAAATAAAGGGTTTATAAAAGTGTCTTTTATTTAACTCAAAAAAATATATATTTTTTTATCGGCTGTAAAAAGATCAAATTGAGCATAATTAACATTTTCGATATATGACAGGAATGAAAACCATGCATTCATTTTGGAATATCTTGAAAACAGTTCTTGCGATACTTTTTAAAACTTATACAATATAAATTAAAGTATTGAAAAAAAAAATAAAAAACCTACAATTTTAACCGTTTTGTTAAAAAGATATTGATTTTTGAAAACTTACTAGGTCTGTTTGTTATTAAAAAATAGTGTACACTATTTCATTCTTTTTTTACGTAATCGCTTTTATGAAAGGTGTATTGTAGGTCTTGGTAGATCCAAAAAGTGTAAAATATTACTGAATTATGGACAGACCTCATATGTTGTGTGTACAGGGTCTTTGATTATATTTACGTGGCATCTGGACCCTTTATTTTTGGAGATAGAAAAAATGTTTTATATAAAAATTGTAGGTTTTTTTCCACATTATCCTTTGAAATTGTCAGTAAAAAAATATCGCATTAAAAAATTAAAAAATACAAGCAACTTCAACTTTTTTAAATGGAACACCCTATTATAAGCTACAACGAAATATCTTTTTTTTTTCGGATTTTAGATAAAAATTCATTGACGATATTTAAGCTTAAATTACAAATAAATTTAAAAAAAAATCATATTAGTATTAAGAAAGCCATGACACAATAAAATAATTAGGATAAATTTGACACCTTAATATTGTAAAAGGTTGAAGTTTATCATTTTACCTATTAGGAATACTTTCCTTGTCAATGGGCTATTTAAAAGAACAAAAAAATCGCTATTGTGCGTCTTTTTAATGGCAACAATAATAATCTGACGACAGTGCAAAGGGAATATCACTTATTATATCCTTACCAACGGGTACATTATATAGACTATTAAATACAGATTAACAAAGTTTAGTAACCGGAAAACGTTTAAAATAAAGAAAAGGACTGTAGCACAAAATGAAAACGAAGATTTGGCTGTACTAGTTTTTTCCAGGATAATTATTATACTTTTTTATTGGACTAGCACTAACTACCTTTAACAATTTTAAAAAATTCTGAAATAGCAATTTTGTATGCGGCATCTAAACTTAATGAAACAGGTTATAAAATTGATTTGACTTTAAAATTTAATAAATTCCCCCCCCCTAAATTTATGTCTGTCCAGAATCTTTCTGAACAAAACATGCAGGACCGATCTGAGTATGCACCTAGCTAGCCTTATGCGGCAGGATCCAGAGTTTTTAAATAAAAGTCTATTCACCGACCAGTCTTCCTTTACTTTAGCAGGAATGTGTAATCGCAGGAATAAACTTTCTTGGTCCAAAAAAAACCCTCACCAAATTTACAATATAACAATTTTTTTTTTTTCCATGGCTTTCTTGATACTAATATGATTTTTTTTTTAATTTTAATTAAATTTAAGCTATAATATTTCAGAAACTGTTTACTCAAATATATCAATTAAAATATATATATATATATATATATATATATATATATATATATATATATATATATATATATATAAAAAATAAAAATTTTTTAAAATTTTTAAAAAAATTTTTTTTTAAAATTTAAATTTTTTTTTTTTTAAAAATTAAAAAAAATTACAAAAAAAAAATTTTCAATTTTATATATTCAATTAAATGATTTTTTAAATTTAAAAACTGAATTTTAAAAAGGAAAATATTTTTATTTTTTGAAAATTTTTTAAATGTTCTTTTAAAAACTGATTTTTTTAAAATATTATAATTGTTATTAAATGTAAGATAAAATGGAGAAATTTTATTTTTGGGGTTTTTTTTAAACATGTTTTTTTTTTTTTTAAATAATGCGTTTAAGGTTAAATTAAATTGTTAACTTAACAATCCCTTTAAATTTTAAACCCTAGATTATTTTACTCGCATTCCAAAAAAAAAAAAAAAAAAGAATAAAAACCCAAAGAAAAAAGTGGTTAAAATTTTTGAATCTTACATTTAATAACAATTATAATATTTTAAAAATTACACTTAAAATATGAACAAAAAAATTTTGTTAATACTTTTTAAAAATTCGGGTGTTAAAATTTAAAAATGCATTTATTGAAGTATACCTAAAATTGGAAAATTTCTTTTTTTTTAATTTTTTTTATATTGTAAAAAAAAAAAATTTTTAAAACCCTTTAAAATTTTTTTAATTTTTGGGTTTTTTACCCTTTTTTTTAATTAAATTTTTTATTTTTATATATATATATATATATATATATATATATATATATATATATATATATATATATATATATATATATATATATATATATATATATATATATATATATATATATATATATATATATATATATATATATATAAAATATATATATATATATATATATATATATATATTATATATATATATATATATATATATATATATATATATATATATATATATATATATATAATAATTTTAAATTAATATATTTAATTTTATTATAAAAAACATTGTTTAAAAAAAAATGGACTTTGCCTGTTTTAATAATAAAAAAAATTGAAATTGTGTACGAGTATTACAAAAAATAATAAAAAAAAGAACACAGATGTACGGGTTATTCAAAAAATTATTTTTTAAATAAAATTATTTTTCTTAATTAAAAAAGTTTTTTCAAAATTAAATTTTTTTCCAAAATTAAAAAAGGGAGATTTCTTAAATGTTTTTTCCCAAATAACGGAGCCATGGCATTTAAAAGAGTACAAATTATCGAGATGTATACAAAAAAAAAAAAAAAGATAAATGTGTATTTGAAAGGTTTTATTAAACAGAATATGGCAAAAATGCATTTTTTTGGCTTTAAAAGGTTTTAAAAACTAATTTTTCCAAGGAAAAAAAAAGAAATATCCAAACAAAAGATATTTTTTTCTCCTTTATCGAAAGGTTCAAACAAAAGTGTTTCTTAAGCGTAGAAATTAGAAAACCTTTATAATTAATCAACAAATAGAAATTAATGTTTTGGCAAGTTTATCGTGAAAACTCCACAAGAGATTGTAGGTCAGATCTTGATCTATGCTAAGGAACCAATAATAAAATTTAAGAAAAACCAATAATTAATGTACCTCACAAATACAGACCCGCACAAACTTTGTTGCCAGGTGATTACCAAAGACGTATAAACTTTTGCAAATGGTTTTTAAATGCTGCTATAGAAAATCCAAACTTTTTACGATTAATTCTGTGTTTTATAAAGAATCTTTAACAGGCAAACAATATCTAAATTTACTAAGAAATGTGTTGAAGGATTTTTTGGATGATGCCAATATAGCCATTATTAGCATAATGTATTTTATTAATGTTACTTAGTTATAAGTTATTATTAAAAAAAAAACTGAAACTACGATGTTTATTATTTACCCAAGTAATTAGAAGGTTTGTCAAATTATATCCTTTATGGCGAACTTTATTTAAATTTGGTTTCTGACGTGGCGTATTACGATATAATTTGTACAAAAAATGAGATTTTAAGAATTCCATGGCTGCCTGCGTCCAGTTACGGAAAATGCCTTTAAATTGAAATAACTCTGCTATTTATCATCTTGGAAAAAAAATGTTAATAACTAATTGTATAGAAAATTACATTCTCTATCGAATTAACGCAACAAATACAGGGTGTTGCATTTAAAAAAGTAAATTTTTGTGAATAACTCGTTAATCTGATGTTAATTTGTTTTTCTTCTATCGTCATTCTAATCAGCGTAAAAATGTACACAACTTTGCTAATTTAACCTAACTTGTATCTCGTATAATAAAAAAGTTAGCAATGGTGCCGACTTAATTTTGAACACGGTGTATATATATATATATATATATATATATATATATATATATATATATATATATATATATATATATATATATATATATATATATATATATATATATATATATATATATATATATATATATATATATATATATATATATATATATATATATACAGGGTAAGTCTATGAAGTGGGACCCCCGTTTATTGCTTTAAATATTGAAATTGGGAAAAAATGTTTTATACAAAAATATTTTGGTTTTTGCTGCTCTATATTTTGCAAACAACGTTATGTATACAGGGTGTATCAAAAAGTCCGTACAAGAACAAAGTTCATTTTTTTAAACGACTCCCCATATTTTTTGTTACATTTTTGTTTTCTGCATAAAATTCTAGATATTTTTTATTCAGCATATCATATCCGTATGTTCAACTGTTTACGAGATATTCGCATTTAAATACAAATTTAGAAGGGAAAAATCCGCTCATTTTTTAATGTTGTTTAACGTTTCTATGGTTTCAGCGGTTTTTTGAGAGTTGCATAGTAACCATATATGCTATAGAGATTAATAAAAATGTCATATTGACAGTTTTATTAATCTGAAAAAAAATTGTTTTAATCGTTTTTTTCTTGTTTAAGGTTTTACCTATTTCTACTCATCATGTGATATCTAATTACCTATTAATTATTACTATGGGTGTTTTGTCACTCTACTAAAACCATAGAAACGTAAAACAACATTGAGAGATGAGCGGATTTTTTCATTCTAAATTCGTATTTAAATGAGAATATCTCGTAAACAATTGAATATAGGGATATGATATGTTAGATAAAAAATATCTAGAATTTTATGTAGATATCGAAAATGTAACAAAAAATATAGGGAGTCATTTAAAAAAATTAACTTTGTCCTTGTACGGTCTTTATGATACACCCTGTATACATAACGTTGTTCGCAAAATATAGAGCAGCAAAAACCATATTATTTTTGTATTAAACATTTTTTCCAATTTGAATATTTAAAGCAATAAATGGGGTCCCACATACAGACTTACCTGTATATATATATATATATATATATATATATATATATATATATTATATATTTTTATATATATATATATATATATATATATATATATATATATATATATATATATATATATATATATATATATTTAAAATCAGAAAAAAAAAAAATCGTTTGTTATGGCCCATAATATACGGGTGTTCCATTTAAAAAAGTTGAATTTGCTGGCTTTTTTCATTTTTCTTTAATGCAATATTTTGGTACTGATTATTTTAAAAACGATATGGAAAAATACCTACAATTTTCTTATAAAACATTTTTTTATCTTTAAAAATAAAGGCTCCAGATGCCACGTAAATATAATCAAGGACCCTGTATAGTCTCCTACAAAAACAATATTTTCAAACATTGAGAACCTGTAACTTATTTGGAACAGCGGTAAATTTGTAAACCATTCAAACTACTGCATCACGGATTAAACTAATATAGGAGAAAACATAATGATCCGCACTGGTACCAGTCAAGGATCCCGGCCCGTTCAACAATCAATTTTTGTTAAAGAGAGATGGGCCAGTTCGGCGGGGATAATATGGAAAAGACGAAGATAAAAGATGTTCATCCCAATCTTAATTTGACTTGTGGACGACCCGAGCTTTACTTACTATAAGGCGATAATTTTGTCTACGACTGTCGCGAGTAAACTACCTTAAGATAATTTTGGTACAACCGGTCATCATTAAAACAGTTTTACAGATAAAATACGGACTTACACATTACTTTTAATTAGTCCATTACAGTAATATTTGCCCGTTTGTCACTTGCATTTACTGCAAAACCCTTGTTAACAGTTTCAAACATGCAGAACTAATTCATCGCCCGTCTATCAATGATACAATTTTAATTTTTGTCAAACCGGTACGGAGAATTCTAAAATTTTCCAACACTACTTATATTTGATTTATAGAAATTTTGGTCCGAGAATATTAAAATATTTAAAAGTCTATTTCGGGTCAACTTGACGTTTCCGGATAAAATATAAAAGATGTTGGCTGCCACTTCAGGGCGAAGGTGTAAATATGCATCAGAATAAAAGGATATCAGCCGCAAATGAAAATTGAAGGATTCAAGGGGAATAATGTATCAGCTTAGGGTAACGTATTGGATGTCGTGTGTGTTTATGTATAGTTAAATGCAAACGGCCCCATGTGAAGCAATACGAATTGCAATTTACGATCGACAGGCCAGACAATAATTGTACCCTTGATAGTTCGTGAATGGAAGTTGTTGTTTTTTTACATTAACTCTGTGTCACCACTAATGAGTAGATTACGAAAAAATTGATGGAAATGACGAAGCCAGTGTCGCATTGAATGCTTTTGCCGAAAAATTACAATACGTATACAACAGAATCAAAATTTGATTGTAAATAATTAGTCCAGTAACTGAAGACCTGAAAGTACCTAAAGCTGTAAATAAATATGTACAGTTTTCATTTGTAAAGAAATTTTTAGGTCTTCGCGGATGATTTCAAGCGAGAAAAAGTTTATCAACATTACCAGGTGGGAAAAGGCTGAAAATGGCCTCTCAAGGCACAGAAATGGGTTTCCCGCTAATATCTGCCAAAATATGCGAACTGAAGAATTTTTTTTTAACAAAAAAGACTGCCTTAAAATTTACAAAAATGTTCCTTATAATTTTTTTCGAAAAATCAATAGTTTTGGAGATAACGGGACCCAAAAGTCCCCTTAATTTAGCTGCCGCTCTACCGCTAGAATGCCGCTTTATGGATTCACTTATAAGCGAGCGGACGGATTGTTCCATTACTCGGGCAATTATGTACATTTTTTAAATATTCAAAGTGCATTGAAATAGAAAAACCCGTACCTATCATTCCATATGAGTTTGGGTCTATTCTGTTTTTTTCTAGAATATTAAAAAAAGCGATCAAAGTTTTTTTTCACAATATTTTGAGAGTATCTCATTAATTTATTAATATTTTTTGAAAAAATTGTTTGTTAATAACATCTCTTTTTTATAATAAGACCTTAGCAAGTGTTCAATAATCCCAAAAAATTTCCTTCACAATGTTTTTTGCGTTTTGATAAAAAATTGTTTTGCCCATCTGCATTTTTTAGTAAGAAACTACTACTACCACATCTATCCAGTATGTCCCAGTCCCAAAAATAGGTTTCCCGCGAATATCTGCCAATATATGCGAATTAGAAAATTTTTCTCTAAAACAAAAATAAAGGTCACCTCAAAATATAAAAAAAATGGTTTTTACCATTTTTTTCGCAACACCAATATTTTTCGCAAAAACGGCCGTCAAAAAAATGATAACATTCCACACTGGATAGATGTGGCTACACGGCTAAAAAATGCAGATGTGCAAAACAATTTGGTATCAAAACACAAGAAAGATGGTGAAGGAAATTTTCTGGGATTATTGAACACTTGCTAGGGTCTCATTATAAAAAATAAATGTTAATTACAAACCATTTAAAAAAAATATCAATAAATTAATTAGATTCTTTCAAAATATTGTGAAAAATCTTTGACCGCTTTTTTCGTTATTTTAGAAAAATCAGAATGGACCCAAACTCATATGCAGGTTTTCATATTTCGATGAACTTTGAATGATTAAAAAATGTACATTATTGCCCGAGTAATGAAACAATTCGTTCGCCCACTTATAAATTCATCCATAAAGATAGCGGCATTCTGATGGTAGAGCAGCAGCTAAGATGAGGGGACTTTTGGGTCCCGTTATCTCGAAAACTATTGATTATTCGAAAAAAATTATAGGGACCATTTTTGTAGATTCATAGCAATCTTTATTTTTTGTTAAAGCAAAAATTTTCCAATTCACATATTTTAACCGAAACCCGAAACGTTGATAAACTTTTTTTCGCTTGAAAGCATCCCCAAAGACCTAAGAATTGTGCCACAAGGGAAAACTGTACAGATTTATTTAGAGCTTTGTTCCTTCATTTATTGGACTAAATGGGTGATCCAACAATTAACGTGGATGTTGATTGTCTTTGTCGGACTTACATATATCACATTGATCATTAAAATATTTTTTGTGTCATTTATAGACATTGATTTTTGCATTGAGTTTTTTTAACTGCACAACGTGTAAAAGTTATTCTAACTTACTACAATGTTCCTTCCATTAAAAAGGCATTTCAAAAATTCTAGATTGCTTTAGTCAAAATAATCGTCCTAGTGAATCGTGAATCTGTGGAATTATGTCACGATTTAAAGAGACTGGTTTGGTGGAAGCTCGTAAAAAGTATCAGCATTCTCGCCCAGCTCGTTCAGATCAAAATATTTTTGCCGTGAGTAATAATGTGCTTGAACAACCAAGCGCCTTAACCCGTCGTCCAGCACAACATTTGAACTTGACCTATGCTTACAAAATCCAATGACCACAGCAACTTAAACTATTAAACCATTTACAACGCCGCAGATTCGAACAATCGCTTTATTGCGCTCGAAATTCGATAATCTCATAATTTCCAGAAACTTTGATGTAAATTGGCCTCCAAGATCCTGTGACCTTACATCTTTGGATTACTTTCTTTGGGGTTATTTAAAGATCAAAGTATATACTGATACGCCACAAACACCTCCACAATTGAAACACAACATCGAGCTACCATAGATGCCATTGATCCAATATTATTGCAAAAAGCTAACCAAAATTTTTATTTCTGGATAACTTTCTATCAACGAAGCCGTGAAGATCATATACATAATATTATTTTTTATGTATATTTGCTATATATCAAACTTTTTGACACAATAAATTTTTCTGATGATACTCATAAAATGATTTTTTATCAATAGTACAAATCCACTCTGACCGTTGGGTCACCCTTTATTTTTTACTTACTTAAGTCAATGCCCCCTCCCTTAGAGCTAAAATAACCATAGCAAAATCAGTTAATTAAAGTAAGAATGAATGGAACATCCCTCCTTTGCTCCAGATTTAGCTTACTCCGACTTCCGACTCTTAGCACATGTCAAGAAATTTACACGCGGAAAAAGATTTATATCGAATGAAGGGGTAGTAACATCTGTGAAAGCGCATTTTAAAAGTCTTCCGGATTCTTACTTTAGGAAAAATGTCTCCCATCTGTCAACCAAATGATAGTTTTTAATGTAATCTGTAAACAAAAGCAAATAGCTTATTAGAGATTAATTTAAAAGAAAATCAAAAGACTTTTAATGCTCTCTGTCTAATGATAATTCCTATTTTTTTGTCTACATGACGGTACTAATATACTATTATTTTTTTCTTGATTTTATAAATAAAGAATTTTAAAATTATGTAATTTTAAAATTAAAGAAATAATATACCGCATTTTTTTCCTTCGTACATGTCATAAAAAGGAAGGGGAGGTCGATGCATTTTTCAGTGTTTACATTTGGATATCTCCCAAGCCATTGAACCATTTTAAACCATTTTGACCTTGTTTAATAAAGTATTTTATAAAGTTTTAAAGGAAAAAAAATTAAACCCTTCAGCTTAAAAAACATAAACTAAAGGGCGTTATCTGCAGCGATTACATACGTTTGACATTTTTAGAAAAAAGTTAGGTTAAATAGTAAAATTTTCTTGTCTTAGCCACCATAAAATAAGCTAAGTTTAAGTAAAAACCGCATTGCAATATCTTAATCTGTTTTTGATTTATAAAAGAAAATATAAAAATTTTAATAACTCAATCAAATCAAGTTACCTCTACGAAGAAATCATAATAATATTATAACGCTAGAAATAGACGTAATTTAAATTATGGTTTAACTTATTTCCCACTTAACACAAAATTGCTAACACGTCAAACCTTTCTTAACACTTTATTCAGATTTAGGACTAGTTTAAAACTAGTTTTGAAGCGGGTTTAAAGGCCAACGGTCCAATGCAACATCAATGAATAACAATAAAACAAATGAAACACACAACACTTAGAATTACTCAAAGTTTAGCCACAAATAGCTCACAAATATTCAAAATGTCTTCCATCGTTTTCGATGCATTTATTAAATCTAATTTGGGTAGGTGCTTCATTTGTTTTATTTTTACTTACATCAAAACCAGTTTCGAACAAGTCCTAAGTCTGGATAGGGTGTTAGAAAGAGTTCGACTGTGTATGGCTATGTGATTTATTTTTATCGCAAAGGTAACTTGATCCGATCGAGGTACTAGAATTTTTACATTTTTTTCTATAACTCGAGAAAAGATCAATATATCGCAATGCGGTTTTCACGTAGGTTTAGCTAATTTTGTAGTGGCTAAGAGTCAGTCCAGAAAATATTACCATTTCTTTTAACTTTTTTTCAAAAATGACAAAAATATGTAACCGCTGCAGATAAGACCCTCTAGTTTATGCGTTTTTAATAAAAATTGTCTTTTAAAATTCCACGGAATTCTGTTTTAAACAAGACCAAAAATGTTAAATGGTATAGTAGATTAATGGTATGGAAGCTAGCAACGTCGGGAAAACAAGAATTTAAGGTCGGCTGATTTTTTGATATATTGTCTTTCCTTTTTTTCGGGTAGACCCTGGGCGATCTGGCTGACGGTAGCGGTAGCGTTTATTAATGCGCATCCTACCTGTACAGGTAATAATCCAAGATTTTGAAAACATTTTAAGAAGCCTACTTTTTAATTTCTTATCTTTAGATAGGTTTCCCAAACCTAATTTGTTTATTGCCAGACACTTTTATTATTGCTAATTATATGCTAGACGCGATTTTTTTATATAAAAATTTTAAACAATTTTAGTAGGGTAAAACCAGGATAGATGCCTCACTTTTTAAAATAACTATGTATCTCTTAGCACAAAAGCAAGATTCTTTATTTGTAAAACGGGTAGGTACTTTGGTTTATTATCTTCAAATTATTGAAAGGAATAAACATTATCTTTGGTATTTCCCGAGTATTAGCAAGTTTTGCGGACCTTTAAATTTTAGGACAACTATCCCATATAGGGGATAGTTGCCTAATCCATGTAAATTACGTTTAGGATCGATGCCCCGCCGAGAAAGAGGAAGTTTATCCCGCAAAATCTTTGATCGCACCTAGCCGTCCCATGCAATCGCACAGATACATGTAACACTGCCATCTTAGTTGTATTTGCAGAGTCTATAGATAAATAAAATAACATGTTGTGTGTCATTCGCGAAACTAGAGTTATTGCAATCAAGGCAACTATACCCCTGGGGCGACTATCCGGGTTTTGCCCTATATCAGTAATTGTAATATTATGTTTTATGACTATACAAAAATCTAAAATTAATTTTCCAGACGTTGATTTAATTGCTAAACCTTAAATAAGAACAACAAACTTATTAGATATGATTCATAAATAGCCTGCAAGTTAATATGATTTTTTTGCTTACTTAAGTACGATGCTTCGATGGCTAAACGAGCATAACGTTTGCCCAGCAACACGAAGGTCAAAGCTCATTCACCAAGTCTAATATTCATAAATTATTTTTGTGTTTTTTACCGTATTTTTATTTAACACAAAACATCGTTTTTGGTAGGCTAAGCCTGTTAAAAACAATAGTAAACCTCATATTGCCATATAAGGAAAACTACCTTATTATGCCCCGCCTACCTTAAATTTAAGGTAAAGCGGGTGCTGATGTTGAATAAATTGATATAAATAAGCATGAACCACTAAATGAATGGCAAGAGAGATAGTAGACGAATGGTTTATATAAATAATGATTTATCAATGTAAGTATTAGAATGATTGTGTAATAAAAGGTATGTAGGACAATACCAGCATTAGCTTGGTGAATGCGCCTTCAGAAAGTGACCAGATACAAAGCAAGCAGGTTTTTTCTCATCTTTTTCCTGCAAGAAAATTAAAATAAAAAAATAACATTATAGTTTTAATAAGATTTAATCCTTTTAAGCTTCAGTAATAAACAATCTAATAGAACTCGAAAGATCATCGTTCTAAAACCTAAATAAGGCATTCAGAGATGTCCTTTTTATAATGTATATACCTTGTATATAAAATGTTGCTATAAAATGTGTGGTAAATAAGTAAGTCATAAATAAAGCTATTTGTAAGTAAGTAAGTAAGTATAAAGGTCCGAAGTTCGATTCTACAAAACTCCAAGTACTTTTTTTTAATAAAACACACTTTTTATACTTACTTTCTAAACTTTAAAATTGTTTATTCACTATTGAAATTGCACTTCACTTTTAGAGTGTTGACAACGTCGATATATATTTATTTACGAAAAATAAATACATTTTATAAGTAATCTTACAGCTTTCTTATTCGTGGGTTAAATATATGCGTTATTGACAGATTCTTTTTATTGTATTTCTTCCCCAAGTTCAATGAGATCAATTTGTTAGTATTTATTAATTAATATTTTAAAAACTGTATTATAAATATCACTGAGAATAATTTAAAAAAAATCCTTAGTTGTTGTTTAATATTAGTTTAGTTTTTCATAAAAATCGTAAATTAAGTTTGAGAGTTAAAATTATATATGTAAGTAATATCTTCGTCATCCCGTATAGTACAATGTATAAGAGCCTCAAAAATGCTATCTTTGCAATTAAATATCTCCGGAACTGTATTGTTCATAAATTTCATACTGCACCAATCAACTATTGCATTTCTTCCCCAAGTTCAATGAGATCAATTTGTTAGTATTTATTAATTAATATTTTAAAAACTGTATTATAAATATCACTGAGAATAATTTAAAAAAAAATCCTTAGTTGTTGTTTAATATTAGTTTAGTTTTTCATAAAAATCGTAAATTAAGTTTGAGAGTTAAAATTATATATGTAAGTAATATCTTCGTCATCCCGTATAGTACAATGTATAAGAGCCTCAAAAATGCTATCTTTGCAATTAAATATCTCCGGAACTGTATTGTTCATAAATTTCATACTGCACCAATCAACTATTGCATTTCTTCCCCAAGTTCAATGAGATCAATTTGTTAGTATTTATTAATTAATATTTTAGAAACTGTATTATAAATATCACTGAGAATAATTTAAAAAAAATCCTTAGTTGTTGTTTAATATTAGTTTAGTTTTTTATAAAAATCGTAAATTAAGTTTGAGAGTTAAAATTATATATGTAAGTAATATCTTCGTCATCCCGTATAGTACAATGTATAAGAGCCTCAAAAATGCTATCTTTGCAATTAAATATCTCCGGAACTGTATTGTTCATAAATTTCATACTGCACCAATCAACTATTGCATTTCTTCCCCAAGTTCAATGAGATCAATTTGTTAGTATTTATTAATTAATATTTTAAAAACTGTATTATAAATATCACTGAGAATAAGTTTTAAAAAAATCCTTAGTTGTTGTTTAATATTAGTTTAGTTTTTCATAAAAATCGTAAATTAAGTTTGAGAGTTAAAATTATATATGTAAGTAATATCTTCGTCATCCCGTATAGTACAATGTATATGAGCCTCAAAAATGCTATCTTTGCAATTAAATATCTCCGGAACTGTATTGTTCATAAATTTCATACTGCACCAATCAACTATTGCATTTCTTCCCCAAGTTCAATGAGATCAATTTGTTAGTATTTATTAATTAATATTTTAAAAACTGTATTATAAATATCACTGAGAATAATTTTTAAAAAAATCCTTAGTTGTTGTTTAATATTAGTTTAGCTTTTCATAAAAATCGTAAATTAAGTTTGAGAGTTAAAATTATATATGTAAGTAATATCTTCGTCATCCCGTATAGTACAATGTATAAGAGCCTCAAAAACGCTGTCTCTGCAATTAAATATCTCCGGAACTGTATTGTTCAAAAATTTCATACTGCACCAATAAATGCAGTATTATTTATTTAATAATCGGTATAAATTTAAAAACAAATCCTAAGAAAGTGCCTCTCGTAATACAACCACCTTAATTAAAAATAAATTAGGGTTTGGCAAATTAATTTTAGGTTTGAAGTTCAATATCAATAGTTAAATAAACAATTTTAAAGCTTAGAAAGTAAGTATAAAAAGTAGGTATGTTTTTAATAAAAACAAAAGTACTTGGAGTTTTGTAGAATCGAACTCGGGAGCTTCGTCTTGCTGGGCAAACGTGATACCCGTTTAGCCATCAAAGCATCGTATTTAAGTAAGCAAAGAAACATGTTAATTTGCAGGCTATTAATAAATTATAACTAATAAGTTCGTTTTTATTCAAGGTTTAGCAATCAAATTAACGTCTGACCAATTAATTTTAGGTTTTTGTATACTCAAATACCATAATATTAAAATTACGGACATACTAAAATAGTTTAAAATTGTTATTAAAAAAAATAGCCTCTGGCATATAATTAGCAATGATAAAAGTGTCTAGCAATAAAAAAATGTTTGGTACACCTATCTAGAGACAAGAAATTAAAAATTAGGCTTTTTAAAATGTTTTTAAACTCTTGGATTATTACCTGTACAGGTAGGATGCACACTAATAAACTCAAAATTGGCCAAATGCTTAAAACACACCATTGGTTCCAAGAAACGACAACCCCCCTAACCTATCTTAGGCTCGTTCTATTAAAGACTTTTGGACACTTTTGGCTAGAAATGTTTACGATAAAGGATGAAAAGCTAAAAATATGGAGCAATTAAGGCGTAGACTCTACAGAAAAATTGGAGAGATAGATGTCGAAGCCGTCCAAAACCTAAGGAGGGATGTCCGCAGAAAAATACGCCTCATTGAGGAACCGTGCTGCCTTCACTTAGTTTGATTGTTAATTTTGTTATTTCTAAAATTAAATAAGAAAATAAATTAAATTATCTTTGTGTATAAAAACGTAAAAAAGTTATTTGTGAAAATATTAAAACATACTTACGTTATTTGTTAAAAATAGTTTATATCCGGTTGGTAGATGGGTGTAGGTCGCCCCTAATTTGGATCACGTTCTGGTATAAATTTAAAAAATTTAACCACTTGCTTTGTGAATAAGGTTGGAAGAATGATAACCTAATAAAAATAGAAAATTATAAATGACTTTCAAATAGAAAAGCTAAAACTGATATAGGATTCCCTTTGAATCCTTCAATTTACATTTGCGGCTGACATCTTTCTCAACCCTAATGCATATTTACACCTTTGCTCAGAGATGGCATCGACCATATTTTATGTTTTATATGGATTTGTCATGTATTTGGCTAAAATCGACTCCTTTTCGAAATATAGTGTTGAATGTTTTTATATCCCCGACGTGTACTAGGACAAATGTACAAGGGCAAAAATTTCAATATACCATAAACCTTTTAAAGTAAAATAGATAATAAAATGGAAAAAGTATATGTGAAAACTCACGATTTTATGGATTGCTTGCCAAAAGAATCTTTTTCTACTAACATACCTAGTACAGGGTCTTTGATTATATTTACGTGACATCTGGAGCATATATTTTTAAAGATAAAGAAAAATATTTTATATAAAAATTGTAGTTTTTTTCCATATTATCTTTTGAAATTATTAATAAAATATATTGCAATAAAAAAATGGAAAAATATAGGCAACTTCAATTTTTTTAAATGCAACAACCTGTCCATTGTGCGCTAAAATATCTTTTTTTCTGATTTCAAATATAGTATTTTTTTTAAATTTATTTACAATTTAAGCTAAAATATCTTATAAAATAGTTTACCCAAATATCATCAATGTATATATGTTTGAAATCAGGAAAAAAAGACCTTTTTTTGTAGCGCATAATATACAGGGTGTTCCATTTAAAAAAGTTAAAGTTGCGTATAGTTTTTCATTTTTTTTATTGCGATATTTTTTACTGATAATTTTAAAAGATAATATGGAAAAAAACTACAATTTTTATATAAATTATTTTTATCTATCTCTAAAAATAAAGGCTCCAGATGCCACATAAATATAATCAAAGACCCTGTACATAAGGTGTCCGCAGAATACATGTAAAAATTTGACAAGCTTCCGGTTTTAAAATAAGTTGTTTCAAACCCATTTAGTTAGTGACCTTAAAAATAAATGTTTTAATTTTTATAATAACCATATATGAGCAAATGAAAATGCACTTTTGTACAGCACAGCATGAATTGTCACACTTACCCAACTGTTAAATAGGGCCTAAGGGACCTTAATCATGGCCTCTACATTCTTTTAACTTAAAACCCTTTGTTTTTATGTATTAAGTCACCTAAAACAACTAATAAATTTTTAGCCAATATCGTAGTTGATTCTCCTCAGGCAACAAATACCAAAAGTAGTTTTAGTACAGTGGATGGGGAGAAAAAAGGTGTTTGACCTCCGGATTTTTTTGTACAGTTTCAATTTTTATGAAAATTTGGAATTAAGTTGCTTTCACCCTCTAGATCAAAGTTTATATATGTTTAGGGTGTGCTTTTTATCTTTAGGGGGTAAAAGCACCCCTTAAGGTAAAACATTAAAAAACCATAGTAGTAGACCTTATGTAAATTAAAATCATAGCTAAATATGTAGAATGAATCTATTTTTATGTTGTCAGTTATATCTAACATTATATTTGTAACGTTTTAACCCTTTAAAATCTCCCTTAATAACAAAATTACATTTTTTTATTTTAAAATTAATTAATAACGCTTTTATTATAGAAAAAAAAATTAAGAGGTTATGGTATAATAAATATTTAACTACCATAACTCAACCTTTTAATAACCACCCCTTATGAGATTAAAAAAAAAATTTTGACAAATGAAAACGATTTGATAATACATTATTATAGTCCCGGAAATGAAGCTGAAAATGGCAAAACCTCGCAATTTTTTTGTCCTGCATCTATTTGCATAAAAATGGTAATGTGCGCTGTTTGTTTTTTAAGGGTGAAAACTACCCCTAATTGTCAAACCTTATAGAATAACATTTTAAACCTTAAGATGGGTAAAAGTTGGTTTGGAATTGTTGATTAATTATTGTTTTATGCTTTCGATTTAAATTTTAAAACATTTTAGCCCCAAAAAAATAATAAGTTTACCATAGTGATTTAATTTTAGAATGCTGTTGCTTAAAATATGTTCTAATTTCATTTCGCAAATTTTTGATCCTTATAAATTAACCCTTATTATAGCTTAATTAATAAAAAAATATGTATTCCAAAGAATACTAGCTTGACAGATTGAATAAATAAAAATTTTACTGCCTGAAATATTAACAATTCCATTTTTTTGCAAATTTTCAATCTTTAAAAATCACCACTTACAACATTGCAATTCTTATAAACCAATATAATAGATATAAATAGAAAAAGAAAGTAGAATTACATACAAAAATTATACCGGTAAAAGTATAAAGTATACCGGTTTTATAGAATATTATGCTCCGAAGTGGGCTATTCGAATTTTTCTAAAAAAAAATTGATTAGTTTTTTAAACATGGCTACTTTAGTTTGAGTGATAGAAAGTTTTTTCAAAAATAATTTTGTAGGGTTTTTTAAGAGCTACGAGGCTATGTAAATTAAATCCTTTTTAATTTCTTAGTTTTAAAATGGGATGAGTTTAAAGGGCTAGAATAGGATGGTGCTCGCTCGTAAATAGAGGCTTTTAACGGTCATATCTGGCCAAATATTAATTGTAAAGTAAAATCTATGTAATGAAAAGCCTTTGTTATCAAAAAAGCTATTATTCGGTACTCCAGCAATTGTTTTGTATTTTCAGTATTGTTGGAGTTATTTTGAAGAAAATGGCTATTTTTTACGAAATTGCGGAGAATCGTTTTTTACTTTAAGCTTAAATTTTTGTAAAATAAAGCATTTTAATTTGGTTAAACTTCTAGGATGTATTAATAATACATATATAAAAAGAATGGTGAAAGGGTACAGATCTATTTTAATTAAGAGGGGAATTAGGGGATTGTTTCTAAAGATCTTTTCATAAAAAAAGTAGGGACCGACCTTATTTTTGTTATAACTCGCTAAATTTTCATGCTAAAAACTCTTTTTTTGTTTTAAAAAGAAAGGTCTTATTATATATTTTAAAAAAGACCTTATATGTTTCCTTAAAAAATGCAAACTTTTCACGCTATTTGACTTTGAATCTTTCAAATTTAGCATTTGACGAACAAAAGCTAACCATAAACAAGCCGTAGCTCGGTCTGTATTGGTTGTAGAAAAATTATAAAAAAAAACTTTTTTCTAGTTTTTTATAAGCTACAATTTTGCTCTCCTCAGTTTTACTTTTAATCGCGAATAACTCTAAAAATATTAGTTTTACGAAAAAAAAAATTATAAAACATTTTTTACTTAGAATTACTTTCTTTATGGATTTCTGTAGTTAAAATGTATTTAAAAAATTCCACCCCCAAGATGGGGTGGCAACCGCCTCCAGGATAAAAGCACACCTCGTCATGATATAAACTTTGTTCCTTGGGCTATTTCCTACCTTCTGTAAAAATTTCAGGTAAATCCATGCAGGATAAAAAAATCCCAACTAAAGTTTCCTCATTTCCTGTACTATTAGAAACACCCTAAGATTTTTATTGTGTTTGCTGGAACCTTATAATAAGGCAGAATGTATGAAAGCTTATGGCAATCATTTAGTCAGACACTAGAATATGGCGGTTTTTAGTAATTTATTAATTGGCTATTGGCAGGGAGCGGAGTGTATGGTGGGGACAGCTGAATCGATTGCAGCGCTTGCTCTAGTCAAATTTTTGTTAAATCTTGCCTAATTTAAATGTAAACAATTAGATAAGTATTAGAAATGGTGCATAATAGTTGTTGTAGGGTTAAATGTAAGAATACTAGCAGAAATACTAACCTCAAATTTTATACATTTCCAACTGCTACTTGGAAATTGGAACAAAGGAAAAAATAGATAAATTGGCGCAGATAAAAAGTGTTAAATTTAAATTTCCCGATAAGCCGAACGACCTTCGGGTTTCGGGCTTAACCGAAGAACTTTCGAGTTTGACGTAACCAGAAGAAAAACTTACTTGTTTCTTGCCTTGTACCGCTTGTTTCTCTCTCCCAAAGTTTGTAATGGTTTGCAAGTTTTTTAATAAAAATGGTTCTTTTTAATTGACTAAGTAATCAAGGCCCGTCTGCAGAACTTACTTTAGTGTCTGTGTAGTCTTCCGTGATTGTGAATAGAGAAAATGGCTATAAAGCTTAAAGTAAGTGAAGTATATATTAGTGTTAGGTATAGTGAAAAAGCCCTAGACTTTTAGGTTTGTCAGCTGATTTTTTACTTACGGGGTCGATAACCGATTTTTTTGGAGCCCGCTAGTTTTTGAGTTATGACGCCCCACTGACATAACCTCAAAATTGCATAAAAATTTGTAAAATTCCGCCGATTTTCACCTAGGAGATTTAATCAAAAGTTATTTTGACAGTTCTAATGTTATCCAACAGTCGTTTAAAATGCTAACCAAGTTTATATATATTTATTTACAAAAAATAAGTAAGTTTTATAAATAATTTTAAACCTTTTTCGCGGCTTTTAAGCATGATTTGACGCAGTCGTCGCGCACCGTGTCTATAAAAAATAAACCTTGGGGTACTAGTAAACGTGTTTTTAATTTTCTTTATTGATAACATTATAGTAATCTGGATAGTTTTTTTTATAAGTATTCAACGTGTTTGTTAAATAAACTGTTTTGCTGAAAAACTAAAATTGCCAGTTACTTGCCACCTTCAATTAATTGTAGAAGTAAATTTTAAAGGTAAATATTTTTAAAAAAGTAAGTACAAAATATTTTAACCTAAGCAAATAAACAAATCGACTGCTACTTTGCAAACTATATTTATTAACATTCTTTGAAAATAAAATTTAATCTTAATACCTTGGAGTTATTGACAAAGTTGGCATTTTAAATTCGGGTTATTTAATTTAAATGAGTTTTGACTGAAGACTTGTGAATTTTTGTAATACATTTTTGACAAAAAAAAAATTGTTTGCTGACGTAGTGTACTCTACAAGATCTAAAGTTACCATTCTCAACAATGAACATTTTTATTATTTTAAAAATCAATGTAGCAATAAAGTTGCATATCACTGGCATCAATTTATGGGTATTTCTCTGTAAACTGGGCAACTCACTATCTTATGCCGATATAATATGAAAAATATAGTTTATTTTATAATTTGTACTCGACTTAAAAAAATAATCACCTAATTAACCGCTCTTCATCGTACAATGTCCAGTAAAATAAAGTTTATTACATAAAAAAAGTTTTCATAATGCTCAAAAAACAGTCCCTTGCATGTCCCCAAAAACAGTTTCCTGGCAAAAAATGTGTTTATCTCACCATTATTAAAAAAAATCATACTTTGATATTTAAAAACTAATATATTTTTTACTGACAATTTCAGGGAAATTTATTTTTTAATTAGATAATACACCTAAAAACTAATGTTATTTTGGTTATCAATTTTACGCACAGTACCCTGGTTCTTAACTGCCCCAATAACATTTAATACAATTAATCTTCATTTCTACATAGTGATTCGTATGCTTTTTAAGTTTGCCCAATGAAAATAATTAAATAAAATTATTGGCCTAAAAAAAACTAACGAGATTGATGGGATAAAAATAGGCTTAAAGTTGCCCAGTTTACAAAGAAATGCCCTTATAATAAATATTATGGCAGGTATTATTGGTCCGTCCTCATTGGTCCCGTTGTACTTCTAGACAACTTAAATTAAAATTATTTTCCAAATTTCTTTTAAAACACATTACCAATTCTTCGAAATTATTTGTAAAATTTATATATGAATAATAGTATATCGACGACACTGTTATCCTGAGTAATAAACTGGAAGACCTGCAACATCTATTAAACTGTGTAAATGCAGAAGGACAAAAAATGGGGCTCAACATAAATATCAAGAAATATTACAAAAAGACAAAATTTATGGTCTTCAGTCGACAACCACATTTGGATGTTGCACTCCAGATTAATACGAAAAATATAGACAGAGTAACCCAGTTTAAATATCTTGGATGTTATATCACCGAGCATCTAAATCCAGATAAAGAAATAAGATGTAGAATAGAGACCGCTCAAACAACATTCCAAAAAATGAAGCCACTATTCTACAATGATAATCTAAATCTAAAATTACGGCAGAGAATGGTAAAATCCTACATATGGTCAGTGTTGCCGTACGGGGCAGAGATCTGGACAATTAAAGCCACTATAGTTAATCGGTTAGAAGCATTCGAGATGTGGTTGCACCGGCGAATGCTGAGAATACCCTGGACAGCTATGCAGACCAACGAAATGGTGCTAAACAGGGCAGTTAAGTGCAGGAAAATCTCGTATCTTGGACATATCCTCAGAGGAGAGCGCTACAGAATTATACAGATGATTATGATGCGAAAAGTGGAAGTACGTAGAGGAGTAGGAAAAAAGCAGGCTTCCTAGCTGAGGAACATCCGTGAATGGACCGGCATACGCAGCGCAGAGGAACTATTCGGATTAGCGCAGAATCGAGGAAGACTTGCCCAAGTAATTGCCGTCGTCAGGGGGACCTGATATGGCACTTGAAGAAAAAGAATAGTATCCCACCTCATGTTACCGTTGCTGTTTGGCAATATTTACATGATCAATATTCCAACCAATATATTAGAGGTGAAAATCAAACACCAGTAAAATGTCCACCATATTTTTCATATATAAATACGTGTGACTTCTTTTCGTGCGTTTTATATTACGAAAAAGTTTATAAAAGTCTAGTGAACACTCGCCAAGATTTATTCACGCGCATTTTAAATGCAGGCCTTTTTCGTAAATATAAAACATTAAACAGAGCCCAGTTTAATTTTTTAAGGTTATTGTTTAATTTTTAACTTAGTATTAAAACAATTTGTTATCTTTAAAACGATTACCCGCTTGTCTTCAAAACGTTAGTAGGTCCTGTAACTTTTACAGAGTTTTTTTTTTCAGGTTTCCTGCAAATTTGGAAGGATAAATTGACTCTGTGCGGTACAAGTCTAAACTTGGAGATCTAAACCAAAATGGTTCCTTGTAACAGGTATTTCAAAGAATATATTTATATATTTTTTTTACAAACGTATTAAAAATTATAGCTATTTATAGTACTAGTGTGTTATTATACATACAAGTCACGCGAGAAAAGTTTAGCCCGTAGGCCAAGAGGGCTAATTTTCTCGAGTGATTTGGATGTAATAACACACGTGTTCCATACAATATTTTATCCAAAACTGTCATATTATTATAATATAAAGTTGAAGTAAGATACATAGAAAGGATCCTTGAAATAAAAATATTTCCCCGTAGTATATTCTAATTTGTCAGATTATGTGACATAGTAAGTAACAGGTGGGTTTTTCTTGCAATAATGCAATTTTTCAAAGAAGGTTGTGGTTTTTTAACTAAGGTAATTGTTTATTTAAAAAAAAATGATGTTTGCCAAGAACTGAAAATGTCCTAGAATGGAAAACTCTCAAGTTTATAAAAGAATTCGGGAAGAAGTTAATAATAACCAACCTGATCCCGGAATAATCAAGGCAGTTTTACAATAAGGAATTTCGTGAATTGGAAGTGTGGCTGAAAAATAAAGGCCTTCAATTGGTAAACGAAGAAGTTTTACTGGCATATTTCTTATATTTAAGTAGGAAACTTGCTCCTTCGTCATTATGGACGAAATATTTCATGGTAAAAACAACCTTTAAGATATATAAGAACATCGATATCCCCGGATATGGAAAAATTGCAGACTTTCTTAAATCAAAATCCAGAAATTATACGTCTACAAAGGCCAAAGTTTTAGAAAGAGCTGAAATCGAGCAAGAAGTTTTTAATGAATATTATCTTTAGCCAAGGTAGGCATTTTGTTTTCCATTATAGTTGCCTTTTTACGCTTTAATCTTTTTATGGTCCGGGAACATTTTCATATTTTTTACGTTTCTTGTAATTAAGGTTTTTTGTATAATATATAATTTTATAATTTTCGATTTCAGGTGGTCTTGATACTAGGCGTTTCTGGTGCCTGTTGATGCCACGAATTGACAAAGTTGCTAATAGAAAACATCGAGGACAAAGGGCTATACCTTGTTATTCAAATCCCTGAAATAAAAACCAATAAATCAAGATGCTTTACCATTTTTAACAAA
>JAHBCN010013282.1:0-24757 GCA_019359885.1 Listronotus oregonensis | reverse complement strand
CAAACCCAAAAAATTGATTTTTTGTCAAATATTTATTTTTTTTGTTTGGTTTCCAAGACGAACCATGGCTAACGCGCCCTTTTTCCCAAAATTTTGGGGGTTGTATCCATTAACTGGGGCTTTAAGAACAGATTTTAAATTAAAATTTTAATTTTGGGTTTTTTTTTTTTAAAAATAATAATATATATATATATATATATATATATATATATATATATATATATATATATATATATATATATATAAAATATATATAAAATTATATATATATATATATATATATATATATATATATATATATATATATATATATATATATATATATATATATATATATATATATATATATATATTTATATTATATATTAATTTTTAAATTTAAAAAAACTTTTTTTCGTCATATACAGCGTGTTCCATTTAAAATAACGAAGTTGATAGTGATTTGTTAATTTTCCGATCATTTTGTTTTTCTATCTTACACCATGAAAATCTTCATGAAAAATCCTGCAACTTTCATAAAACTATTTTTTTCATCTTAAAAAAAAAATTTTTTTTAAAGGGGTGGAATTATCGGGAAAACCCTGTACAGTACACGATGAAAAAAAAATACACCAAAAAATCTTGCCTTAAGGAAGCTAATAGACTTTTTAAAAGGCTTATAAAACTTCAATGCACCTTTTTATTTGTTTTTTGTAAAACTTTTATTTTAGTTTAGTTACTGGTAATTTGAGTCCACCAAAACTGGTTTTCCGGCCGAAAGAATTTGGCCGTTTCATTTCGGCCAAAACCGAAACCAAACCAGGGGTCAAGTATAAATTCTTTAAAAATGAAATTTGGTGCATTTTACCCATTATTTGCATTTTAAGGCTGAAATGGAAACAAATTTAATTTTTTAATCATTTTTAAATTTTATCTTTTAGGTATTTTATAAAAATAAAATACAAAATTTTTACAAAGCTATCTGAACGACGCACTTGCCGCGAGAAAAAAGGGCAACGCCACGACAACTTCCGAAATTAGTTTGGTTTAAAGTTTGGCCAATTTGGCCGAAACCAAACGAAACTTGATTTTTGGCCGTGGCCAAAGCCGAACTTTCGGTCGGACATAGTAATAATCCAGTAGTTTAACTTTCCTTTACAAGCTTTATACTTTCCATTTTTTGACGCCTAATTGGTTAATTGGTCAGGGTACAAGTTAGGCTTCTTTAAAAAAAAAGTTACAAAATTGGCATTTTGCTAAGGTATTATCAATGTAAAAACTATTTTGGTAAATATTTATAAAACTTTGAAAGAAGGGTAGCAACATCTTCGGCACACTTTAATATTGACAATATTATTAATAATTCTCAATTCATTAAATATTTTTAAACTAGTAAACCTCAAAGGGGTAAATATATTTTTTTTTTTTGTTTTAACAGTCCCTCGAAACGAAAAAAAAGGGGTGATCCGCAAGTTCATAGGGGTCAAAAGCTGAGCAGACAGTTCCATATAGGGACCAGGAAAAGTGGTCTTATTTTTTAGGAACGTGCCAAGAAACTCAACGAGAACTTATTGACACATGCGTCCGCCACAAAACTGTAGAACCATTTACAATAAATAATACTAAAACAAGAACGTTCTTAATAAATTTAACGAATAAATTATTTTTCTATTAACCTTTAAGGATATAATCTAAATATTTTACAAACGGAAAAAACTACGCTAATTAATAAAATGGCATGGGACATCGTAAACTGCTATAGACATTGTAAAATATATATTTTTATTTAAAGCTAATTTTTTAAAATCCAATGTTGTTCCTTTATTTTTCCTAATATAAAAATTGGAATAAAGACTTTTAATTATAAATTGGTTTTTACAATTATCCCAGTTTATTTTGGATTTTGTATTAGCTCTGTTATTTTTAAATCAAAGTTTAGCTCAAATGTTTATTATAATACAAATAATTCTTTATTTTAACACTAAAATAATTTATGCCATCAACAAAATTTTTTTGATTTTCATAAAGTAAATATTTTAAAAAAAAAAAAAAAGGTATTTATTTTTTAAAAGGATGTTATTTTAAAATGTATGTTATATTTAAATAAGACAAATTCTTTCTTTTTTCTTAAGTTTAAAATATATAAGATAGGAAATAAACCTATATTTTACAGTATATAATAATACTTTTTTCCTATGTTTCTGTCCACTTTTAGGTTGGATTTAAAATTTTTTTTTTTTTAATTTTTTCCATTTATTATTAAAAATATAAAAAAAAACCTTCCCTGTTTCGCAAGTTTGTTTACTTATAATAAACTTAAAAAGGGAACATTTTGGATAAGCGCTACTGCCTTTTTATTTTAAAAAGTGTCTCAAAAGGTAATAATTATTTTTTAAATTATTTTTTAAAATTTAACTTGGAGAAAACGTATTCGGCACGTTTTCTGAAATTTAATTATTTTTAAATATATTTTTGACCAACTAAAAAGCTCTTTATTGGTGACCAACTCTGTAAAAATATCTTAGAGAAATATTTACAGCTGCTAAATTTTCAAAGACATTTAACAGATTTACCTTTTTTATTTATCAAATTATGCAAAATAAAAAATCATTAAGTACAGAAGATCAAAAAGATTTTGACCCCAATATAGAAGGTTTCATAAGATTTCTCGAACCACCTCTCCCTCTTCTTACGTAACATTTAATCTTTTATTTTTTGGATCACTTATAAAATCCAGTTTGACGAAATCAAAATTTTTTCTTTAAAATACCTTAGGTTATACTATTTATCTTTGGGAATTTTTATTATTATTATTATTATTAAAGTAACTTTTTTAAAAAATCTTAAAGAAGCAAACCTAAATTATAGAAACAACCTATAAATGAAAAAACACTTTTAAAATAATGACGACTAGTTTTAAACTATCCTAAAAAAAAAAATAATTTTGCTAAAGCTAGATCAATTCATAATAAATATTAACGTCGTCTGGACTGAATAAATTGTTAGTCATGTTTCCAATCGGAAACAATTGGTAACTCTTTTTTTTCTTCCTTTTAGACGCCCCTTGGGCTTTTTGTGCCTAATCTCCCATTTTCTTTTTACCAATCCTCCCACAGTCTTTTCCTTCTACAAATCTGTATAACTTTGACACTGGTTGGTTGATATTCCTGTGGGCTTTTTGGTTGCCCAAATAATGCCAGTCTTTTTGATTCAAGCTTTACATTCCACAGGATATGGTACGTTTTTTCCCATCGTCGCACATTCTGCAACGGGTCCCCAAAGATCTTATGTAGGTGTCCTCTTAGGTTCGTCCCTGTTAGCCACCTACCGTTTGCGAAGTCCATTCCTACTTTGTCTGAGAGTTCTTCCCTTTTTTTGGATGGGCCCCAAAGCTTTTTCCATTCAATTTACTGAGGTTTCCCCAGTATTCCTCGTGTTTGTTTTGGATCCATTCCCCCCTCGTGCTGGGTTTGGTCACTCCAAAGGCGGGTTTGGTCCAAAGATGGTGGATGGCCATCCCATACCCTTTTTGTTGTTCTTTCCGAATGTCCGGACCCACAAAGAGAGTTATTTGGCGTTCTCCCAAGACTTTCAGTTCTTTTTGGCATTCCCATGTCAGCTTTGAGTTACCTTGGGGTTTACTAGTTGTTTTATGCGATCCGCTTATTTTTATAAGCCCTCCTGTTATTATCTTTTGCACAGTACAAAAGAATATTTCCGTTTAAAATACAGAATTTCTTTTAGTGAAATGGAGAAGAATTCCTCATTTCACTGTACACCCGGCTTTAGTTCCCTGCTCGGGGAACCATCCTAACCAGATGGTGTTTCAACCATGCCGGGAAGATCGGGTTGCGCCATACTTGTTGGAATTTTTATCGAGGGTTAAATGAATATTTGTTATGTTGTTGTGTCCCAAAACAGGAAACCCTTGGTTTTTTTCTGGAATGTATTCTTGCCTCTCCCATCACTATGAGGAAGTGGTGAAAGGTCTAAAGAACCCATGGTGCTGTTGGGGTTGTTTTAATTGTCCTGTTTGGCCAAGATGAGTGAGATGGAACTTCTTTGGCACGTCTATTAGCACCTCATTTTTCTCCACTCTGCATCTTTTGTAAAATTTGTAAAATATGTAAATCTGGGGCCAATAAATAAAGAAAACCTTCAGCATTTTGAATTGATTAATAAGAATAAATTTTGACTTAAATATTACCTAAAAATGGGTTTTACCCTCCTTTCCCAGATAAGAGCATGTATAACTTTTCTTAACCCTCCTTCTTTTTGGGACCCTTTGTATTTAATGAAGGAAATTCTAATTCTATTATTTTTGAAATTTTAAAATTTTTTAATAAACGTTCTTTCTATTTTTGCCACTGTTTTATTATTATTTTTGTTTTAATCCAAATCGGGCATTCTAGTAAGTGAAGCCATAGTCATAGTTTAAATATAAAATCTTCTTTCTCTAGCCACTCTGCATCTTTTGTAAAATTTGAAAAATGGGATGTAAATCTAAGTAATTATAGAATAAAGAAAACCGTTCAGCATTTAAAATAAATTGAAAAAGAATAAATTTTGACTTAAATATTACCTAAAAATTTTCCCTCCTTTCCCAGATAAGAGCATGTATAACTTTTCTTAACCCTCCTTCTTTTTGGGACCCTTATGTATTTAATGAATGGAAATTCTAATCTCTATCGTATTTTTTGAAATTTTAAAATTTTATTAATAAACTACTTCTTCCTATTTTTGCCACTGTTTTATTATTATAAAAAGTACTTATTTATTATTAAAAAAAATTATTAAAAAAATAAAAAATATAAATTAAAAAAATATCTTTATAGAAAATCTCTTACTAATTATTTGTTTAAATATTAAAATTATTTAAAGGATGTTCAATATTAGTATAAAATTCTTTATCAGCATCTTCTTGAACATTTTTTTCTAAAAATTCATTTTCATTAGCGTTCCTACAATTGAGGCTTATGGATTCGTTGCAAAACATGAAGCAATTTAATCCCAACTACCTACATAGTTTCCTTTACATCCTTACGTACATTCACAGGCTATTGTTTCAAGCAAACCTTGCGGCATAGAAGGTTTAATGGTCTATATTATTTAACTAGGCACCATTTGAAAGGTAAAATAGGCTTTCTTTTTCATGCCATATTGTATCTACCTTAATCCACAGGGAAATAAAATGAAGGGTAAAGTTTAAAGAAAAAAAAAATTAGGAGAAACGAGAGCTAAATTTGAAAAATCATATCTGGGTTAGTACAAGTATAAATCCCAAAGACTTTTAACCAAAAACCGTTTCAAAGAACATCAAAACTTTTTTCTGTTAAGCATTACCTGTACCTATTGAAATTTAAAAAATAATTTTAAGAAAAACGTTTTTTTGATTTGCTTTTTGAATTTATTTTCCTCAAAAAAAAATTTTCCGCCTCTAGAAGTTAAGATTTTGATGGGAAATTTAATTTCGAAGAACTTTTTAGTTAAGTTCTAAGTGGAAAAAGTGAAAAGAATATGAGTTAAAATAAAATTAAAAAAATATTAAAATCCCTTAAACGTTGTAGTTTCTTTTACTTTCTTTTTTCCGGCACAATCAATAGCCCAATAATTCTACACATCCGTCAGACATAAGTTCATCAACAGACTTCATCATCTGACTTATACAGGGTTATTCAACCAACCCGTTTATTAAAAACTTTTTAGGATATAATTTAAAAACGGTTTTTAAAATTTGCAGTTAAGGTAAGTTGTAGGAGTTCTTTTTTTTAAAATATTTTTAAGTTTCCGTCACTTCCGGTTTAACCGGAACTTGCTGTAAACTTGCTTTAATAAAAGAAAACACTCTATATATCATTGTATTTTTAGATTCTGCTTGCAATTCTAGACACATTTTGTGTTTAATGTCTTATACCTATGTCTAACCGTGTTTGGGATATTTGACCTTGAATCAAAAGCATGTCTGCGGTGTAACCACTTTTGCAATTGCATATTTTTGTAAATAAATAGATATTTAATTTCATGTTTGGCAAAATTGATAAAAAAGATCTTAGGTTAACCCTTTTGTTATTTTTGTTGTTTAATTTTATACAGGGTGTTCACAATTTGAAAGTCGCAAAAGTCGTTTTTTTTTTTAAATGGGGCACCCTGTTACTTTAAGTACTATCAAGTCTAGGACTTAGTTTCCTATCAAAATATATTAAGGTTATCTATACCTAATTTTAACCATTTTTACAATAATAATTAGGTATTTCATAAAACTATCGTATTTATTCGGCTAAACATTTACATTTCGCATAATTACCCATAGAAAAATAATAACTATGATTTGCTATCAAACAGGACACCTTATTAGCAGAGACAAACAACGAGACGAGCAACTAAATGTAAATAAATTATCCGAGAGAGAGATAGCTATTATGCTTTCTTTGTCTGTCTCCAAGGAAAGCGAACGCAGATGGCGCCCGAGGCGGATCCTCGGCATTGTCCACGAAATTCAAATTACTAATTCTATTCTTTTCCTTTTTTTATTAAAAGGAGGTGGGTAAAGATCAACCATTTTTCACCCTTTAAAATCGAGAAAATTTTATGTTTCGATTTAGGCCATTTTTTACATTTATATTAAGTTGAAGTATATTTCTATAATAAATTGATAACAAAATATATAGTATTGGGAAAAAATCCTTCAAACTTAGCACAATTATTTTTTATTCATTTTAAGTGCCCTCTTTTTAATTTAAAAAATTTATTTAGACACTTGATGAGCCAAAATAAATTACCGATAATAAGTATTTTTAAGTTTACTTGTTTCAGTACGCTTAGTTAATAATTTTTATTGTGACGTAAAATTGCCTAAGCAAATTTTGCAAAATAAGATTTAAAAAACACTTAATATGATGAATTCAATAAACATGTCATTTGAAAGTTTTTATTGATACTTGCTATTTTATTTTTTTATCTATTTATTGTAAATGTAAATTCAGATACTTAAACTTATAAATAATTATAATAATATTACCTAAACCGCGACTTTTAATTTTCATGATTTTGATGGGGAAAAATGGTTGATCTTTACCCACATCCTCAGAGGATCAATGAAAAAACTACTACTACATTTATTTGGTTTTTAATACATTTTTTACAGAAAATGAAATTAAATATAAGGAAAAAAAATACAGGTAGTCATAATTCATCAAATTTACACATAAAGATAATCATTATTAGTTGTAACTGATTAAATGAAACCAACAAATAATTTATTTGAGTGCACCGATGCTGCTTTTAATTATTATTTCTGAAACAGCCATTTTTTATAAATGAAACAAAAAAAAAGTGGCATAAATTCAAATTATGACAAATAATAATAGTATTCTTTATTAACAGTTAAATTAATTTACAAATTAACATTACCGAAACATTAGAAAAAACAACAATAAAAATGTAGTATATTTACAATTAGGCCAACACACATATAATATGATAAATCATAAGGATAATGATACTGCCCATGAATCAAACTAATTGCTGTATAATAATTTATTTTAAATGTGTTTGCGATGTAGATGGAGTGTCTTCAATGGACATTGGAACAGCATCTCTTCGGAGCTTATAGGATATCAAATCCAAATATGCCTTTCTGGCAAAATGCCTGATACTACATATTCTTCTGTTTTTCAGGGATTCGCTGGTACACTTGAATCTCAATTTTTCTTGCCAAATTCTAGATTTAGAAAAAAAAAGAAAATTTAATAAGTACCAAGAAATGTTTATTAATAATTAAAAAACTTTGAAGAAATGCAAATGCATATGTAATGATTACCAATACTATTAATAAAATTTATAATCTTTCTCAAAACAGATAATTAATTGCCTTTGGAAACAAGAATCTTAATAATCTCTTTTATTATCGGCTGATAACGGTTACATTGTAAATAAATATTAACCTCCTGCATCAAGAGAAGAGAGATATTATAACTGTCCCCAAAATTCATTTTCGAGTGTAATATATGTATAAGCATCTTCAATTTCAATTTTTTTTATATGTTTTGGTATAAACAATAAAAACGTTCATAATTCAACATTTAAAAGGTTAGTTTAAATTGATACAAAACAGCTGATCAAAATAATTGCCTTTACCCACCAAGACCGCAGGTTAGAAAAGATTATATTAGCTGTTAATAATCCGATTGATCTTAGACTTTCCGAACAGTAGTAAACCAATCTTGGTTTACTTTCCAAAAGTTAAGATTAGTAATCTTATCAATCGGGTTCAACTGATCACCGTTTTCGAAAAGCCCTTTCATGTAGATATGTAAGAAAGTTTTTATTTATCATACCTCTCTTAGATTTCCAGGAAATTAGTGCATCTTTGAGACCTCATACTCTTTAGCACCACAAACAAGGCACGTAATAGCTCCCATATTGGCTGTTAAAAATAGGGTGAATAGCAAGGACTATCAGTAGTCTAGAACATAATTGAGGAATTATTCTTGCAGATTCACACTTCTCACAGAACTCCTTTACTGTTGACTTAAATTGTCTGTTAAAAAGCACAAATCAAATATATACACTAATCACTAATAGACGTCAATAATCAAAGTCAAAGTAAAAATTATTTGGGTGGAAAACTATTAAAATCGCACAATAAATCACAAAAAACCGTAAACAGCTTACTCAAACAAAACGGCCATTTACAAAAATGTCAAACACAAAATCGATAAAAAGCAATGGACACATTTTAAGGACCAGTTACTCGTCTCGTTGTTTGTCTCTGTTATTAGTATGTATTTTGTGTTGATAGCTCTTACTAGCAAAGTAGAAGTTTAAATTTAGAAAATAAAAGAGTACTCAAACGCCGATATTCTTAATTTGTTTCATGCTTACGAAGAATGTTACGAAGTTTTAGAGAGAACATGTCGTGTTTTTAGTGAACGACCTCCCCATATGCCGCCAATGAACAAGACATAATTCAAGAGGATTGAAACAAACTTATTACGCTTCAAAAAAGTTAAAGTTACAAAGAATGTCCTGTTTAATAGCAAATCACAGTTATTGTTTTTTTCATAGCTAACTATGCAAAATGTAAATGTTTAGCCGAATAAATACGATATTGTATGAAATACCTACCTTATTATTTCGAAAATGGGTGGGAATAGGTATAGGTAACCTATAAGCACATTGATGGAGAATTAAGTTCTAGACTTAATAGTACTTAAAGTAATAGGGTGTCCTATTAAAAAAAAAACCCTCTTTTTCGACTTTAAAAATGTGAATATTTGCCGCAGAATTTTGAACATTTCTGCCAAATATAAGGATAAAATCTTTCAAAACTACAAAAATATGCAAGATCAAATATCTGAAACACGGTTAGCCATAGATATAGGACATTAAACATAAAAATATAATAATAAACAGGGTGATTTATTTAAAATAGGTAAGTTGATAGCAGCTTCCGGTTAAACCGAAAGTGATAGAAAGTTAAAAATATTTTTAAAAAGTAGCACACCTGCAACTTACCTTAACCTTAAATTTTGAAAACCGTTTGTAAATAACATCCCAAAAAACTTTTAATAAACTTGTTGGGTAAATAACCCTGTATATGGTGTTTTGTTCTTTTTATATACGGGAAAAATCCAGGTTGTTAGGGATACAGATAAAATATAGGTATGTATGTTGATTAGACATGCAGCCTAAAAAACACATCTTGTAATATTGGGTTAAAACTTTTACAACAAAAATATATATTCTAAAAAAAATCCATTAAAAATTTTGAAACACTATTTAAATGTAAAATTTGTTTTAAAATTCTTTTGAAACAGATTATCCTTAGCCTTGCTACGTGTATACTTCACACCCCACGAAATTCGGCTTTGCCAAGTCGTCTGCAGAATTTCGATTATCAATTTATGACGCGAAAAGAATATGGTACGTGCTGAAAATGTATTTAAAAGGGTTTTAAAACAGTTATTTTTTATCCACTTGTCTTGGGTTAACATTGTTTTAGTAGTCAGATTTTAAAAAGATTATTCAAATATAGCTTATAAGCATTTAGCTATAGGAAAACAGGCCTGAACAATAGGTATTCGATAAAAATAAAAAGAATTTTGTAATATTTTAAATAAAATACAATATAATTATACTTTATTACATGAAACACCTTTGTTTTTTGTTTGCCTACAGAATAAGAAATTAGTAGATCGGCCTGACGAAATACCAAATACCGGGATACACTTTTTATTTCTTAAAAAGTATTACTAAATGTTTTGTCTGTACAAAAAATATTAGCAAATAAGCATAAAACAGTATTAAATAAAATTGAAAATATAAAAATCTTTTTTTCTTAAATCATTAGTTAATTCGTTCTAAATATTTTGTTAAAAAATTCTTTAGAAAGTAAGTGTATAAAGTTAATTCCTAATTAGGGGTGTGCGAATCGAATTAAATATTTATATTTGATTCGCATTTCAAATCGAATATTCGACCTATTCGAATAGTTTGGACTATTCGAATAGTTCGAACTAATCGAATAGTTTGAACTATTGGAATTTTTTGACTTAATTGAATAATTTAAACCATTCGAATTGTTTAAATTATTTAAATAGTTTAAACTATTTAAACTATTTAAAAGTTTATTTAAAATTTGAATTAAATAATTCGTATTCGACACGCCTCAAAAAATTAGAAAATTCAAATATTCGCACACCCGTATTCCTTATATTAATCATACAAAAGTAAACGGTATACTTTAAAATTATAAGTTTCTTAGTATCAAATATCTGGTCCCTTGCCAACGCAAACCTGTTAGATTTTTTGTAAATAAGGAGACAAATTAGGTGATTTTTGCTAAGACTTTGAGCCCATGCAAAGCATTCATTTTATTAAAAGCTTAGGAGTTTAGGTAGTACAAAAAATTTAAGGAGGGCCAATAGTCAGAATGACTGTTATTTAATACTATCCTACCTTTTTTATCATTTAGATTTTTGTCCAGGATTAAATGGTCACAAATATAAGATTTTTTTATAAATTAGCATTACTTCTGGAGAACTATTGAAACCGCAATGCTCTAAAAACAGGACTTGTTTTTATGTAAAATTTAGTTCTAAAAGATGTCACAAGAGAGTGCAGTTGTTTTTTTTTTTTTTTTTTTTTTTTTTTTTTTTTTTTTTTTTTTTTTTTTTTTTTTTTTTTTTTTTTTTTTTTTTTTTTTTTTTTTTTTTTTTTTTTTTTTTTTTTTTTTTTTTTTTTTTTTTTTTTTTTTTTTTTTTTTTTTTTTTTTTTTTTTTTTTTTTTTTTCAAAATGTGAATCATTTTTTATAAATGGTAGTATGTAATAAATTTATATTAAAAATAAAAAAAGTAACAAATATTTATTAGTTTAAAAACTGACACAATAAAATTATTTTTTAAATATTTTAAATAATATATATTTTTAAAAAAACAATAAATAAATATTTAATAATATATATATAAAAAAAAAAATATATAATATATATATATATATATATATATATATATATATATATATATATATATATATATATATATATATATATATATATATATATATATATATATATATATATATATATATATATATATATATATATATATATATTATATATATATATATATATATATATATATATATATATATATATATATATATATATATATATATATATATATATAATTGAATTACAATATGTATTTATGGTTTAAATAATAGACGTAATATTATTATTACACAGAAAAAAAAAAATTTGAAATTACCGAGTCAAAATTATGGACTTGTAGAATGTTTAAATTAAATCAATTTTAAATATTGCTAAAATATTTTTTTTATTTTGTTTAAAATATTAGATTAATTTAAATCTACAATTCTTTTGGAACAACATTGCCAGGATTTTTAATAACGTATTTGAAAATTTAAAATAAAAAAAATATATTACAATAATAACTTAAACAAATTCTCGTTAACTTAACCCATTTTATACTATTATTTCTTAAATTTATTATCTTACACTGTTGGATATTTCTTTTATATAGGGAGGCAGTACCGGTGACTATAAATGCAGTTTTTTTCTGTGACTTCTAATATACATGCTTTAAAAGTCTTTTCTTTGTATAAATATTGGGTATAAATAAGAAAAATCAAATATATATCTTTATAAATGGCTGCTCTTTAATCGTCGTTTCTTAAAAAATTACAAAAAATAATTTTAAATGGTTAAGTAATTATTCCAGAAAAATCAAATTTAAGCTAATTTAATAAAATTTAAATATAATAAGGGTTAAAAAAATACCATAAAAACATTAAATTTTACATTATTGTAAAATTGTGAAAAAGTGGCCCAAACTTAAAAAATATTTAGTTTATACAAATTAACCCAATAGTTTAGTAAAATTAACACAATTGTTTGTCAAATTGGTAACTTTTTGCTTATAGAGCTCATTGCCATCATATTGCCATTTTATTCAAATGTGTACAGGGTTATCCATTATATTTGACACCGACCTACAGCTTTTATTATGGCCAAGAAAAAAAAGTTTAAATACAAAAGTTTAAGGTTGAAAATGAAACACCAGTTTTTTCATTCGGATCAAAAAAATGAACATCGCAAAACTGTCAAAAATCAACCAACTATATCTTAATGGAAAAAACCCGTCTATTGTTGAAAAATGAAAAATCTTTTTTCCTGACTTCAAAAATATTATTTTTTATTGACTTTTGGGGTTTTTTTTAAAAAATTTTATGTTTTGAATTACCTCTCAGTTGGGGACGCCCATTTTCGCGGTAGATCGTCAAGTATGCCTTGATGCAAAGTGGGGGACTTGGTTAAATAGTTTTAAAATGGTATTATTTTGGAAACTATAAGGCCATTTTTCATCCACGTACTTGTCATTTCAAAATAAAAGATATTGCGTAGACCAAAAACTTCTTTAAATCGATTATTTTTAAGAAAGAAAAACGTCAAATAATAAGAATATTTTATTCAAACGGTAATAATGCGACAAGAGTTGGGAATCGAATTTTAAAAATACCCAGGAAGAAGTCCATAAAAATAAATACTAAAGAAAATCATTAAATTTTTTTAAAGAACCAAAAGTATTCAACAAAGACCAGGAAGTTTAGAGCCCAAATTATTTATTTATTATCAAATAAAGTTTTTTTTACTACCAATTTTACTTTTTATTTTTTTGTGAAAATATTGTAAAAATATTTTAACGACCCAATAAAATGATATTTAACAAATTTTAAAGAAACTAAATTATAGTGATAAAAGTTTAAAATTTTCTTGTAAATATTATAATTTTAATAATTATTAACACTGATGTATTATAAATGATGACAAGACTAAATATTATCTATATAGCCTTTATTATTTTGAATACAATTCCGCATATTACGTTTCAATTTGGATTTATGAAGTATTATAAAAATGGAGTTTTCTAAATTTAATTCTCTCACTGAGTTGTTTAGTCTTTTCAAAACCAATTTAAAGTTTCCCTATTTAATAATTTTATTTTATCCCCCACAAAAAAATATCCAAACATTTAAACAGGGTATTGGGGGCCACCTAATTTTATATCTCCTATCCAAAACTGGATATTTATTATTTAAAAATTAAATTAATTCTATATTATGGGGTGGGGCACCGTCTTGATGTCATATTAAGTTTTGATATTGTCTAACAAGAATATTTTTAAGAAATTTCTATTTCCGTTTAAAGCAAAATTTAAAAAGTTTTACCAGTGATGGATCCTTTTGTATATAATTTTCCATTATTTTTTTATTAAGCATTCCACACTATGTTGAAACGCCTTCGTCCTAAATTTTCACTGTTGGATTTGGTAGGATTTTCTGTAAGAAATGTTTATGAGATTAAAAACTCCCGCACGTTAAATTTTCCATAGGATTTTCCAGAAATATTTTTTACCTCTTTGTATGGAATTTTTAGGTTTTTTAAAAAAGATTATATAATTTAAAAATACTTACAAGGAAATATGTAGAATGTGGGTTAAATTTTTCACAATAGACAAAATAAATTTTAAAAAACTTATAAAATTTAGTTAATTTTACCTTTTAAAGTGAAGTAAAAATAAGTCTTCTAAACTAAATTTTTTTAAACCTTTTTATTTCGTTAAATATTTTTTCGTTCTTCAAAATTTTAATATTTTTAAAGTATTTATTGATGGAATTTTTTTGCTGGTATATTTGTCGATATTCGGAATTTTTCGCATTATTACCAATAAAATAATCTTATTATTTTCGTTTTTTCCCAGAATAACCCATTTTAAGAAGTTTTTGGTCTACGCAATATGCTTTTATTTTGAAATGACAAGTACGTGGATGAAAAATGGCGCTTATAGTTGTGATAACAACCATTGCATCAAGGCATACTTGAATTACCGCAAAATATGGGAAGTCCTCTAACTGACAGATAAAAAAATAAATATTTTAAAAACGGCTAACCAAATGTCAAAAACTATATTTTTTTTTAAGTCAGGAAAAAAAGATTTTTCATTTTTTTCTAATAAAAAGACGTTCCAATAAAAAAATATATAGTTGGTTGATTTTTGTCAGTTTTGCAATGTTTATTTTTTTTTTTCCAATGAAAAAACGGGGTTTTTTTTTAACCCCTTAAAAACCCCTTTTAAAATTTAAAGTTTTTTTCTATCCCCCTTTAAGAAGGCTGTAGGTGGGTGTCAAAATATAATGGAAAACCCCCGTACAGGGGTTTTTTTTTGGGGGCATAATTTAAAAAAAATTTTTTTTGGTCGAAACCCTTAGAGGGGTTTTAAAATTCCTTCCATACTAAAATTATTAAAAATAAAATTATAAAAATAAAAAAAAAGGGGAAAAGGGAAGACGTTGATGTAAAGAGAAAAAAGAGCTACTGGAATTTTAAAAAAAAGCATTAAAATTTTTAAAAAAAATCGCCAATCAGTTTTTGGGCTTTATTTAAATTGACGAAAATAAAATAAAATAATTAAAAAAAGGGGAACCCCTTTACCCCTTTTTAAAAAAAATCGTTAAAAGCATCCTGAAATTTAAAAGATTTGAGAGTTTTTCCCTTTAAAAAGGGGTTTTAGCTTTTTGGGGAAAATTTAAAAATTTTTTTTAATAAAATTATAAACATTTTTTAACAATGATTGTACAATATTTATTGTTTAATTTAAAAATCCATTTAAAAAAAAAACCTAAAATGGGTATAGTTAAAAAAAAAATTAACCCTTTTTCCGGGGCCAATTTTTTGATTGTTTTAGTTTTAATAAAGGGAATTCAAAATTTTTTTAAAAAGGGGGAAAAAAAATTTTTTTTTTGCGCTGCGATCCCCTTTAAACAATGTTAAGAAAGATTAAAATTGAGTTGTTAAAAGTTATTTATAGGTATACGAAAAATTGTATGGATTTTTTTTTTTTCGGGGAAAAAAACACGAAGAAGTAAGGCCTTTACTAAGGAACCCTAAGTAAAATGAATAAAAAATAAAAAAGGGTTTTTTTTAATACAAAATTAAATATTTGGATGATGGGGAAATATTATTTATGAAAGTTACACTCTGCGTGGCCCTAAAAAATCTGCGGGGTAAATTTCCTTTTAAAAAAATTTTATATTTTTTTCGTTTTTTTTAAACATTTTTAATTTTTTTGGAAGATGTCAAAAAATTTAGGTTAGGTTATTTATTTTTAAAGGGGCAAGAGTTTAGGGAATTTAAGAACATTTTTCCCCGGGCTTCTTTGTTAAAAAACCCTTTGGGAAAGTTTTTTTATGAAAAATGTTGTCCAACGAGAACTAAACAGGACTGTATTCGTGGTTTTCCCCCAAATTAAAAAAAAAAGTAAAATAGTTATCTTGTGTATTTTCCCTTTTTGAACCCCAAAAAAATGCTTAAAAAGGGTTTAAAAAAAAAAAATTTTTTAAAAATTTTAAAATTTTGTAATGTAACCCCTTTTTTTTGAGTTCTTTTTAAAACCCACCCAAAATTTTTTTTTACATTTTAATGAAAATAATTTTTTATACCAATAAATAGGATCATGTACTTTTTTAGTTACTTTCAATTTATATTATTTTCTTAAATTTTTTTGACAATTTTAGGAAAAAGTGTAGTATTCTATTTTTGTTATATGAAGAATTAAGAAAAAAAAATACATTTTTTTTAGTAAGTGTAGTAAAACTAGAATATTTAGATTCCATACGTAAATTTTTAAAAAGGAAATATTTTAAATTAATTATAAACAAGAAAAGAAATATATATATTTTAGTTTTACTTGGAGTTACCAAACGGTTTCTATTTTAAAACATAACAAATATGTGAAGGGGTAAAAGGGGGCTTTGTATTTTGTGCTTTTTTTAAAACCTAGCAGAGGTTTTTTATAAACCATCATCAGTGCTATCACTGACAATGACTTTTTTTTAAACTTTTAAAAACCCGTTGTTAACTTTTAACAATTGCTAAGTCCATTGCTAAATTTAAAAACGATCATCACTGGCCGTAAGTCTACTAAATTCATCACTTCATCTAGATTTACTATATTTAATGTTTAATTTCAAGAAAAATAAATTTAAAATTTAAAAATTTATTAAAAAAAAGTTTTTTTAACAATTTTCTTTAAAATATTCTAACAGTTTTTCAATTTACTTTTAAAGTTCATTTCTTGTTTAGAAAATTTATGATGGTTTACCAAAAAACGCTCTACTAAAATTTTTAAATAAAATTTGCAGGCAATAATTTTTTCTTCATTCCCAAATTCTTACGTGCACACAGCCAAAAACCAAGTTTCAAATATGTGAAGGTTTAAAAACCCAAAAAACTAGGTGAACAATGCTTAAAATACATTTTAAGAAATGAAAACAAAATAATGTTTTGCGGGGCGCACTTTTTAAAATGACAAAAAAAATTTTTGGAAAACAATATTCACTTGCCTTATCTTTTTCTTTGTCTTCCTTCCTTTTTTTTTTTAAGTCAAGTCTTAAGGCAAGTCTATTTTTCCCCGGGGCCACTGCTAAATTCCTGTCCCCAGTTTCGCCCGTACTCGAGATCAGCAATAATCCCAGTGGCTTGCGGGGTCCGGGAACGAAAATTTTTTAATGTCTTCCGTTTGGGTTACCATTTCCAAACCCTTTTGTGAGGGCCAGGGCGAGGATCCGTTAAAGCTGGGGGGAAAAAGAATTAAGGGAAAAAAATAAATTTTTTTATTTTGGTCGAAAAATATGTTATTTCATAAATATAAAAATATGCTGTTTTGGGATTCATACTATGATTTTTATAGAAAAAAACCACCATCTTAGATTGCATTTAAAAAAAATTTTTTTAAAAAGGGGGCCCCCATTAAAATTTTTGCTTTAAGGTTTTTAAAAATTTCAAAAAAAATTTAAAAAAAATTTTTTTTTGGCCAAACCAAAAGAATATTAAATTTTTTTTAAAAATTAAAATTTTTATTTATTATTAAATTATTTAATTTTTAATATATTAAAAAAATTAAAAAATTTAAAAAAGGTTTTAAAAAAAAGCTTTGGGTTTTTAATCCAAATCACATTTTTTTTTTAAAAAATCATTCGTATATTTTTTTTAAAGTTTAAATTCAAAGAATCCTTTAAAAAAATTTAAAAATACTCCTATTTATAATTTTTAAAAAAATTTAAAAAATTTTCGGGTTTTAAGATATTTAATTTTTAAAAATTTCCCCTTTTTTCCCCCCTTATTTAATTTCAAGGGGAAAAACCCCAATTTTTTAAAAAAAAAAAACTATAATATTAGTTTTTTTTGGGGGTAATTTATTAAACGTAAAAAAAAAAAATAAATTTTAATTAATTCCAAAAAAAAAAAATTTTATTTAAGACATGTAATACAAAAAAAATTTAAAATTTTATATAAATTTTGAATAACATGTTTTTAAAAAAATTTTTTTTTTTAAAAAAAAATTAAAAAAAAAAATTTTCCCCCAAAAATTTTTTTTTAAATTTTTTTTAAAAAGGGAAAAAAAATTTTATTTTAAAATTTTAAAAAAATTTTTTTAAAAAATTTGCCTTTTTTAAAAAAACATTTTTTTTAAAAAAAAATAATTAAATTAAAAAAAATTATAAAAAAATTTGGCCCCTTTTAATTAATTTTAGGGCATTGGGTTTTGTTGTGCAAATTTTTGTGAAACCCTAAAACTTACTTTTTGAAATATCACAAAAAAAGTAAAGACTTTTTTACAAAAAAAATTTAAGGCATTAATTAAAATCTATTTTGTAAATTTTTACCCAATTTTTTTTAAGTTAGGTTTTAAGCCCATCAATTGCAGTATTATAACCTTTTACGACTTTCCCTTTCTTTAACAACCCTGACATTATTTTTTTTTCTCCTTGAGTCCCCTTGGTATCTTTTAAAAAGACACTTTAAAATATATATTCTTTATTTTTAAAACTGATTATTTATATATGTCATACCTTAAGGTTGCTGCTTCCTTTCCACAAGTTGGTCCTGTAAACATGGTACTGGTACAATCACAAATAAATCTATTCCAACCTTCCATACAGACTCCGCCATTAAGACAGGGTTGCGATGGACACTGCTGTGGTTGCGTGTGACATAGAGTTCGAATTGATCCTGCAAGAAATAAATCACAAAATATAACACAGCTTCACAAAAAAGTTTTTGGGTCGCTGAATCCAAATCAGGTGTACTTTGACTCAACCAGGTCAGGGGGAAGGTCAAAACTGCAAAATTGCATTGCCAATAAAAAAAATAAAGGTCCGAAAGACTGGACCATGGTATCTTTATGTTTTTAGTGTCGCTAAATCCGAATCCTAGGTCAGTTTGACCCTCTCAGGTCAAAGTCAAAGCAGTTTTAAGGTCAAATCTGCAAAATTTTTCGCAACGAAATTTAAAAAAGTGTATACTTGATTGCTAAATACGAATCCGTGATAAAATCTGTAAAATTATAATTTTGTAGATTTAACCTTAAAATATCTCTTGACCATGACTAGATGGGGTCAAACTGACTACAATTTATTTTCAGCGACCTCAAAAAAATGGGAACAAACTCTTTAAATTTGGTTGATTAATTTTGCACATTTGACCTTAAAATTCCCTTAACCCTGACCTGATGAGATTAAACTGACTCCGGATTAGGATTCGGATAGGGGCCCGAAAAACATAAGGGTATGCTGTTCGGACCTTTAATTTTAATGCAAATATTTTACAAATTTATCCTTGAAATTTTTTGGCCATAACCCGGTGGGGCCAAACTAACTACATATTCGTATTTAGCGACCTCAAAAATATAAGTATACATTCTTTAATATGGTTGCGATTAATTTTGCAGATTTGCCCTTTGAAATGCCCATGATCCTGACCTAATGGTGTCAAATTGCCCCTGGATTCGGATTCAGCCCCCCCAAAACATGAAGATACTATGGTCAAGTCTTTGGGACCTTCATCTTTTTTTTTGTGGGCTGTGTTATTAAACCAATATACCTGGCGACGCCACGAACATCGACACTGGTTACTTCGGTTTAAGAATAACTATTTTTTAATAAATACCAACCTGTATGTTCTAGCATATCAAATTTCCCTTTTAAAATTCCCTTTTTCCCATATTTAAAGGGTTCATTTGCTTTTAAATAAATTAAAAAAAATATTTAAATAAACTTTGTGGTCATGATTTTTTTAGGCTCAGCCTATTTTAAATCGTATTGTGCTGTCATTTCGAAGAAACAGATGGCTTTTTTATATTGTCTCGATCTCGTCGATGTAAAAGGGGGGTGACTAGATTTTTTGTATTTTAAATAAAAGTTCTTTAACAACCCCAAAGATAGAATAAACAAAAAAAATATGCTGTTTCTATTCTATTTGCCAAAATACAGTGTTAACTGCCTTGATGATTTAACTACTAAATAAAAAAATTTTTTTGATAGGTCTATATAGAAGATAAAATTTCTGTTAGGTTGGGTTTAACGGGAGGGGGTATAACACCCTTCCACCGCGACCGATCGGTCTATTGTGGCTCACACCCCTTTATATTTCTTTCACCAGGTCCGTACTTTTAATAATCCAAATGATCCTGTTGGAAGAAAATCTTTCATCCCCGGCAACAAGGTGCCCGAGGATTAATCTGAGTCGTGCCACTGATGGGCCCGAATCAGTATGTGTTCTGCCGATTCATCCTCCTCCATGCAGGCCTTCGAGTGTCTAAGCCCCGGGAAGCCCGTGCCAGCCCAAAGATTTTCTTTGATTGAACTGCTTGGTGGGGATAAGATAAGCGACTTAATAGTTTAAAATCAAAATCTGTCTTGTTGTATGCCGCTACTCGGCAACGCTGCAGAGGTGAGCGCGGAGACGGGAAAAACGGTGAGTTGTTGCGGTTTAGTTAGTAAATGTTTGCCGTGTTTGATTGGCTGCGCGCCGGACTATTCCCTGGGCGCACCAAATAAAAAACTTATTTTCTCAACTTTTAAAAAAAAAGCAAGTAAAAAAAAACGAAAAATTTTTTTTTTTCTATTTTGGGTTAATTAGTATTTTTTATTACTTACGTTTATTTGTTATTGTCATTTCTTTGTGTTGTTAAATAAAATGACTTTACGAATAAAAACGTAATATGTTAACCATAGAAATCCGCAGCTTTTTAAATTTCCCCTAAAATTTTAAAAAACATATTAAATATATGACTAAATTGAAACCCAAATTTATCGGGTACCGAATACCTAAGATAATTCACTTTCTTCAAATCTTCCATACCAACGATATGAGTCACCTTTCAATATCCCAGTGATTTAAAGAACTGTTAAATCTACTAGCTCCTTTCAAGTCGCTGTCACCGGTATACCGGTGATTTGAAAGTCGCTGCTAAGCTCATCTCTACTATTTCGTCGTAAAGGGTGACTGCCAAGTATCTTTCTGTTTTATTTATTGATAGTATATTATGTTTAAAATTTTTACTTAATTTATTCTTAAAATTAATAAAATTAAGCTCTACTATTGTATTTTAAACTGTAAATAATATTTGATAGATATTTATTATATAAAGTATTACAAAAAAGGAATGATATCGAATACTATTTTTTTTTTGGACAGCTACTAATAAAGGGCAAAAGGGACAATGGTGCATTTTTCGTGAGGCGTACTTCACCCACCTTCGGCTTTCGGCATCGCTCGACGGATGAAAATTCAATAAGGCTTTTGTCTGAATGTTTTTTTTTTTTTTGGGTTATTTTGTGACAATTGTTGTATAAATATCATTTTTGTGAAATTTTTTTAATAATTAATTTATTAATGGTAAGACAGTCCCAAGTGTAAAGTGACGGATATGATTCCTGGATTATCATTACACAAGTAAGTACAAACTATGCTTGTACCATTCTTTGATTCGTTTATGTAAATCTTTCTCTATCCATGCTATCACGCATTGGTTGTATCCTAGAGACAAAAACGGTGTTTGGGTTTTAAATTTTTTATTTGGAATAAAATTGTTGACAGAATCAAATTATAACCTGACTATATAATATGTATGTCATGTCAACACAAGTAAATGTCTACCATATTTTAAAAGAATTATATCTGTTCGGTTAGTTTACAGTTTTCCTTATTAATATGACGCTCTATTTTATGTGAAAGTCACGTATTGTATGCCAGAAGCAAAATAATATTTCAAATGCAAACTCCAGCATCTTGGAATATTTACTTCTTCGGCCACAACAAAGGGCTATTTTTCATAAATGAGAACACTGAGGCAGAAAAATTTTATCTTTACAAAAGACTTTTTAAAAGTTTAAAACCATTCTGCAAAGCCATTTTTTTTTTTTCCAAGACGCTGAAAAACTTTCGTAAATATATTACTGACGGTTAAAAAAAAGTCTTTCTAGAATTACTTTTTTTACAAATAAATAGAAATTATTACCCAATAGGGTAAAAAAATGTTCTTTTAAAATTTTTTTAAAAAGTAAATATTTTAAAGAAAGTTAAATTTTTGTTGTAAATAAGTTTAAGTAGGGAAATTTCCGTTTAAAACTTTAAAAGTTTTGACGCAAACAACAGTCCTTTAAAAAATATCAATATAAAAAGAATAAAATAATTAAAAAATTATACATAAAAAATATAGTATTTAAATAAAGCACTATTTAAAATATACATTTGAAAACACCCCTTTAAAAAAAAAGACTGCTAATTATAAATCTGTTTACGTGTCGAAGAACATATTTTATACTACAGTTAATAAAAAAAATTTATAAACTCCCAAAAAAATTAACTATAAAGTTAAACCAAGCCTTTTAATACTTTGGGTTTTTTTTTTTAAATTCTAGAAATGTTTCCAAAAAATTTTATAAAACATTATTTTCTCGGAAACATTTTTATAATGTTTTGCAATGCAAAATTGGCACCATTTTATAAAATACTTCAGTCACCATAAATATTTTGTGAATATTCATAAACGGCTTCATAGAACTGTTTTATTAAAGCTTTTTTAATAGCACCAAATAACTAAATTTCTTGTAATTTTTATAAGACAGAACGGTAACACAGTAATAAAATAAATTTTTTTTGTATATATTTTTTTAAAACCCCATAAATATCTTTAAATTAAAACGAAATGCTCTGCTATGACAAGGAAAAACATCTGAAAAAATACCGAAAGAGCCATACTTATTGGATTAAATAAAAAGGGATATGGATTTCCCACACGCATCTTCCGTGGGGAAAAATTTTTTAGTGCGAAGGAAATATTACGAGAATTATATAAAACCCAACAAATTTTAAGCGCGCATTCTGTTTACCGATGATTTCCAAAAAAAAATATTTTTGTTATTAAATCCACTTTTTGAATTGAAGTCATTTTGGACACATACTTATGTCAGATTATTTTAATCATAATAAATTTTTAAGTTGGTACGTTTTAAACTGTCGTAAACGACAAAAATATGATAATTGTTGTTACTTTACATGTCTGTATTAGAGTTACGAACTAGTGCATGGACATTCAAAATGGCTGCCTTCTATAAAATACTTTTGTGTTAGTAGCAAGCATTTTACGATAATTAAATTATAAGGCTACTTTTATAAAATTTAAAACAATGAGATTCTTTGAGTTAAAAGTCTTAGGCAGGTCAGTGCATAGACAAAATTTTGTTGTGTCACGGGCATTCTTAAAGCAAATGTACCTAATTACTTTCATCTCCAACTTTTGTCATGACGATCATCTGATTATTTTTAAAGCATCCTAGGATCTTGCGGAATTATGTTAGGGATCCTTTTGTTAACATTCGAAATAGAGCTCTTAGTGCTGAATGTGAAAATTAAAAAAAAGTGCCTATAATCTGAGATTTTTTTGAAATTTATTGTTTTTGTGCTGTTCTTTTTTTCCCTTCCCTGCTGTGTTTTAGTGGTAATACCACTGATACTATTAGATACTATTTATAATATTTTTATAAAACATTTTTAATCTTCTACAAAAACCATCATATTTTTATTTATTTTTTTTTTCATTTTCTATCAATTTTTAAATTTCTGTTTTTGAATATCAATCTTATAAATATTTTTATAAAAAAAAAAGCAAAAATATAAAAAAACTTCCCAAAATTTAATGGAAATAAATATACAAATGTGTTTTATTGCGTGGTACCCAATAATTTTTTAAAAAAAAAACAATTTAATTTATGTAATTTTTTTTTCTGTTTCCAATCTATAAACTGCATCTCTAATTTTAAAAATTTTTTAAGCTCTGGAGCAAAATTTACTCCAAAAAAAAAAATCTCCCCCAAAAACTACTTTTGAAAATATTTTTTTAAGATGAAACTAATCAATAATACTATTTTTATTAAGGCCAAAGTAATTTTGTCGCTCTGAGCAGATGTTTGGGGGTATTTCCAGGCGAAAATGTCACTTTGGGTTGATTCACACAAGATTTTTTCTACCCCAGATTTTAAAAATAATTGGAAAAATTAATATTATTTAATATAACCTCCCATTTTGCGCTACGTGTGTTTATTGTAAAAATGTTTTTCAGTAGTAGGTATTACTGCAAAAAAAACAATAAAAAAAAATATTTAGTACCCTTTTAATTATTTTTTTACATATTTTGTATTACGTTATGTTTAAATTTAGTGTAAATATCAATGTTTTTGGAATTCTTTAATACTTCTTCCTTTTTTAGGGGTGAAAAACCAGGCGAATTACTACTGGTTTAAATGTTGTGTTTGATAAATATATTAATATTTTGAAATATTTTATTTATTCTTTTTTTTGGAAAAATTGTAATATTTTGGGCTTTGTATGACTCTTCTGAATCTGTTGAACAAACCATTTTTCGAAAAAGTTGGTCGCAGTTCTCAATTGCGCAGTTAATATATTAAACGGAAAGGGGTTTTTGGGCATGGCTCAATTCTTTACAATTACATATTTTATATTTTTAAAACTGTCATTTTCAGATAATTATTACAATCAATTTATTAAACACCAATAGCTGTTTAAAAAATTTTGGTACGTCAAATAAAAACATTTGTTTATTTTCTTGACACAGCGGCAAATGGCCTCCCATCATATCTAAACATAATATCGTTGTTATGTGAAAGCTATAAATAAATCCCCGTTTGAATCGAAAAAAATAGATTTCTACCACCCTTTTTAGTACAAAATTAATAAAAAAAAAAAAAGGATACCCACAAACTAATTTTTAAATTTTTTTTCGTAACTAAAGTTTAGTTTTGTATTTTATTTAAAACATAATTTGGAATCAATTAATTTAAATAATCGATTGTTTACTAAATATACATTTCTACTATCTTTAGTATAATAAAAAT
>JAHBCN010013281.1:0-24858 GCA_019359885.1 Listronotus oregonensis | reverse complement strand
TCATGAAGAAAATAAATTACTTAAAGAAGTCAGTTATGAAATCTGCGCACGACGTATTATATAAAGCGAGTACGTGGCCAAAATAGGCGAACGTGAGCCGGAATCCCAGACCGAAGCAACTAGCACTATTTTATCATTTACTGTGACCCATGTTCGACATTTGTTACACGAAATCGTTAAAATTGTTTAGCAGTTTTCGGTCGACACAATGAAAATATAAGAGAGCACAATATAATGCCTACAGAAAATTTCTAAGCCAGTTATAGGAAATACATTTTCTTTTTCTTGTAAGGATAAAAATACTTTTTTAATGAAAGTTGTGGGCTGTATAAAAATTAGTTTAGCTACTTTTATTGGCGTTCAAGTATTCTGTATATTAGATTACAGTACCTACGGAAGAAATGTTGATGTGTGTTTTTATTTAATGACCTATTAGTAGGACAGCTGGTGAACAATTTTTAGTAGGTTCTTATGGCACTTTTAAAATTTTGTGTAATGGTCTGTAAAGGACCCCTAAACATAAAAGTCAAGGTCTGGCTAAGGATAGCGGTCCCATACAAACGCTTGAATTAAAAAAATTCCTATAAAACGGTGACAACCGCATCTACTTTCTTTGTTTAAAATTTACCAAAAATGTCCAGTTGCAGTTGAATTGAACAGCAGTTTAGTTCAAAATAAAAGGTCATTTTAGAAGTGTTTGGTAAAAATTACAATTAATTGTTTCTAAATTATGCTGTCTTTTTGGAAAAATAAAAAAAAATCTGCCGTTTTGTGCTGTTCTTATACTATTCTGTGCCGTTTACAAAAACTTTTTTTATGGATTTTTTCATGAGATATACAATAAACAAAATAGCACTGCCATTTGGCACCACAAATAAAAAAAGTAGCGTGTTGTGTTGTGCTTAACTTGTTCTATCATGTGCTATAAATAAATTTCTTTTTAAATAAGAACAACCATTTTTTTACTAAAGAAACCATTTTTTTATTGAGTTAGCACTGCCATTTTGCAAAGTAGCAAATTGAACTGTTGTGCCGTGTTGTGCTTAGCTTGTTCCATCATGTGCCGTTAATAAAAATTTTGAAAAATTATTAGAAATTAAAAAAAAAAAAGATTTTTATGTCATGTTGGCACTGCCACTTTGCACTATATTAAATCAAACCGTTGTGCTGCGTATTGCTATCATGTACCGTAAATAAAAATTTGGAACTTTTTTTAAGAATTTATTTTTTTCTTGTTAAGAAAAGTCAGTTTTGTAGTTATGGCATTACAAAAGGATATTTGGCTATTAAGTTAATACACCATGAAATGAGTTGAGGTGTATGCGCGTTCTCAGCAAAGCGTAGTAGCTTATGCATACTTTTAACGTGTTTTTCTCAAAATGACTTTTTTTATTTTGCAGACAGTTAATTTTTGAAACTACTGGACCGATTTTTTAAAACCCCGTTGCGTTTTGTTTATTGACATATCCTATATGCTAATTTACTATAATTTACTAATAAATTTACACTAAAAAATTCTTTCGTTCTAAGTAACGACTTAGGTGCTTTTTTCATCAGGTTAAAAAAAATATTTTTTTTGTAATCTACGGATACGTAACAAAACATGAAAATCTGTTTTTTTTTTCTAAAAAAAGGTTTATAATATTTTTTAGAATTTTTATTAACGGCACATTATGGAACCAGTTGAGCACAACACAGCACAACAGTTTAATCCGCTTCTATATAAAATGGCCATGCTAACCATGCTAAGTTGATTTTTTTTACCTTAAAACAAGTTTTAAATTTTTTTCAGAATTTGTATTAACGGCACATGGTGGAACAAGTTGAGCACAACACAGCACAACAGTTTAATCCGCTCCTTTGCAAAATTGCCGTGCTAACTCAGTTGAAAAACTGTTTTTTTATCAAAAAAGGTGTCTAATAATTTTTTAGAATTTTTATTAACGGCACGTGTTAAAACAAGTTGAGCACAACACAGCACAACAGTTTAATTCGCTACTATACAAAATGGCAGAGCTAACTCGGTTGAAAAAATGTTTTTATTAGTAAAAAAATGTTTCTTCTCATTTAAAAAAAATAAATAATAGCACATGATTGAACAAGTTGAGCACAACACAACACGGTATTTTTTTTATTTGTGGTGCAAAATTTCAGTGCTAAGTAGGTGCAAAAAACTATCCCCATTATGTTTATTTTATATCTCAAGAAAAAAGTATAAAAATAGAAAGTGTGGGGATATGAAAATATATGTTTTTAGAAAGGTTAAATACGAGAAAATTTTATTTTAAATATAATTTTAAATCTACGCAGGGACAGAAAACCTGTGGATTACTAAAATAAAAAATTCAACCAATTTACATAACAAAATGGTTTTGAAAAAACGCTTAAAACAGCCTTTTTCCAAAAATTCGTATTTCTGTTAATTTTTAATATTAGGAGCTGATTTTTTGAGAAATGATAGTCAATAACATATACTTTGAGGTGCTAAATTTTCGCTCGACACGCTAGGTTCACAAGCATTTTTAGCAATGTTTTCCAAACTTGTATAAAAATGTGAGATATACAATTTTTAGCTTTTAATCTCAACTTTAAATAGCCGTTTTAAAAATTCAAATCGGACCATTGCCTAATATTAGGCACTTGCAAGATAAGGGCCTAATTTGTTTATAGTGCGATTGAATAAAAACTTTAATGCGACAATCTTCATCTTTCGGCAGCTCAAGTAATGTTATTAACTATCATTTTCAAAAATCAGCCCGTAATTTTGAAATTAACGGAGATACAATTTTAGTCTGTTTAAGCGTTTTCCTTTTCGGTGAAAATGGTCAACGGGTTTTCAAAAACCATATTTTAATTTTCTACAAACGGTCTTTTCTACGTAAAGTGATATAGCCAGTACTTTTTGTTATATTAAAAACGAAAAAAAGGCCCCTTTTTTTTTAAATTATTGCGTAAAAAAATATCTGAAAAGAAAAATGGTTGGATTTTCAATTTTAGTAATCTACAGGTTATTCCGAAAGTCATCAGTCGGATATCTGTTAACATTAATTACAAAAAAAAATCTATAATAATTAAACTATTATTTAAACAATTAAAGATCCCATGAATTTGTAATCTACATTGTTTGTACAGGGTGAGTCAACGATAGAGTAAAGTTCATTATTTCATTGGTTTCAAAAGTTATGAGAAAATAGTAAATACAAAAGATGTAAAATTCTTAATGACATTTAAAATTATTTTAAAAGTATCAGGGTGTCAAAAGGTGAGAATAAAAATACATTTTTAAATGAAAACCTATTTTTAAATATTGTTGAGTCCTTAAAATTTCTTCAACTTTTTAAATATAATGCATACCATAACCTAGTTTTCCAATATTTAATTTTTCTTAAAGAAAATAATTTAATGTAAACCGAATTACGATAGGCGCCATTAATTTTATTAAGTAGATACCCATATTATGTATTATCGTTCATCTACGAACGAACTGAAAAAAAATATATCTACGGAATATCAATTTAGAGCTACAAAGGGTAATTCAGATAAATGAAGAATAGAGGGATCAATTTTATTGAAAATATGTTTCGATTTTTAAATGGTGAAACCATAACATACTATTATTTCAGTTAAAGTCTTACAACAAACCAAACATTTATTAAGTTGTAATAAAACCTATTTTTAATATTTTTCGCAAACGTTTATATTTAAACTTTTTTCAAATGATTTACCCAATTTTCTTCAAGAATTTGATAACATTAGATCCAACAAATGATTTCAGCAAATGGAGCTCTCCCATTACCATCGAGAAGTTAAATTTTAAAAATAATCATTACCCACAGAAATGGTGGTAGAGGTGATTATTGGATGTCCCCCTCGAAGTGACTTAACACCATAGATTTCTTTGGGATATGTTAAAGATCGTGTTTATGTGAATCCCCCTACAACACCAGAAGATATGGAAAATAGGATTCGGGACGCGTGCAGGAGAATAACACCGTTTATGCTAAGGAACGTCCAAGAAAATATACGAAAAAGACTAAACATGTGAATCCAAGTAGAAGGGCATATTTTTGAACATTTATTGCGCCATAATAATAATTAAAAATAAGTTAATTTGTAGTAATAGGTATTTATTATATTTAGTTTTTCTGTGAATTTAAAATTTAAAAATGGCCAACTAATGTTATAGCAATAGTCTTAGACAGAAAGAAGGGTAAATATTGGAAAAGTTAAAATAAATCGCAAAGTATTAAAAATAGGTATATGACATACTTAATAAAAGTTGTGGGTTTTTGTAAGATTTTCAGAAAAAATAATAATATATATGGTGCGCCATTTAAAAAAATCGAGATTTTTCAATTTAAAATGATCCAAATATATTCGTTTATTTTAAACACCCTGTAGCATCTAATTAAAATTCCGTTGCATACATCTTTTACGTCATCTTCGAATAACGCTAATATCAAATATGAGTGATCTACCTTCAAAAATAATGGCGCTATCGTAATTTTTTTGCAAGTGTGAAAATTATTTTCTTTTTAGAAAAATTGAAATATTGGAAAAACTATTAGGTTTAGGTATGCATTATTATTAATAAAAAAGTTGAAGAATTTTAAAAGGAATTCAAAACAAAATTTAAAAATAGGGTGTTTCATTTAAAAAATGTATGTTTTATTCGTCACGCTTTTTTGAGCCACCCTGTATACTTTAAAATAATTTTAAATTGTGCATCCTAAGAATCTTTACATCTTTTGTATTTACTATTTTCTCATAACTTTTGAAACCAATGAAATAATGAACTTTAGTCTATCGTTGACTCACCCTGTACATGAGTATTCGCTTTTGAGCTTCCAGCGGGTCAACTGGAATCTGATATTCTTATATTATTTAGTCCAAAGCCAATGAAAAACTAAACAAATAAACAAGCAAAAATAATAATTTTAAACTCTTAATCAATATTAGTAATGTTTTAAAAATAAAACGGCACACCAACAGGAACATAAAAATTTTAGCGTCAATACAAATTAAAAAAAAAAATCCATTTACAAAACAAACTATTTTAGTTAAAAACAATCAAAAGGTATCAGTGTAGTACTACTGCAGGTTGTAGTATGCTTTATCGACCAGTAGGCATTTAACTTTATCTTTAAATAATCTTAAGGATATAGTAGTTCTTAGGGCCTTAGAAAGGTAATTGTAAATCTTCTTACTTTTATAAAATATGAAATTTTTCGTAAGGGTAATTTTCGGAATGAGAAGTAGTAGGTTATGATTTTACCTAGTGTTGTAAGTTGCCTTAATATGCGTCCTGAAATATTTTTTATGTACGAGAACTACAGCTTTCATAATAAAGAGACATGATAATGTAAGGATTTAATTTCTAATAAAAAGGGGTTTACCGTGATCTCGAGATTTTACTTTACACATATATCGGATAGCTTAAGTAAAATAAAAGCAGAATTAAGAACATCTTAACTGCAGTATCCCCAGAAAGCTATTTCATAAGTTAAGTGCGATTCCACAAATGAAAAGTAAGCTGTTCTTGCAGCAGCAATACCCAACTCATTTGCAACAATTCGAACAGCAAGGCAACCACTAGCAATTTTTTTTAGATTAGTAACATGGCTTACAAACTTTAGGTTGCTATCCACATACACTACCAAAAACTATCTTTTTTTATTTTTTATGTGGGTTTCTGAAATATAAAAATTGTCAAAATAAAATTTAAATGGGTTTATGTTTGTTTTTAATATAATAAAAGGCAAGAAAATTAGAATCATATCATTTCTGAATCTTAACCAAACCTATCGAGATTGTTTCTTTTATTTTTTTCTCATTTTTATTTTTTCATAAAATAGTAGTATCGTCGGTTAATAATGTTAAAGTGCCGTGAGATTAGTCCAATCGTTTAAATATAAAAGAAACAAGATTTGACCCAACACCGATCCATGTGGTACTCCACAAAAAAACGGTGATGGCTAAGACATTTTTTCCCCAAAATTTACTAATTGGAAACAATTATAATGATATCCAGTCATAGGAGCTTCCGAAAAAGCCATTACATTTCACATGTTTGCTTGTTGGTCTACTTTTTGGCAAAAACTGTAGAACAACACCCTCTAAAAGTATTTATAAATGTATATTTTTTATAAATTTTGAATGGCAAACGCGCATTTTCTAAAGCAGTCAATTATCCTTAGTTTAAACTACTGATTGGCACGAAATTGTACTTGTGGCTCTAAGTACTATTAGCCGAGTACAAAGTAATTGTATCTGCCGTTTATACATTTTTTATCACTATACCCCAAACCCTCTTCATACAACTTTGTACCGAATAACACATTTTTCTGCGACTCAAAGTTTTTGTAAATAAGTTTAGCTGCACCGATAAGAACTTTTCTGTTCTAGGTCCCTTAACTAACATTTCTCTACGGTATAAGTTTTTAAAGCTTCTTTTGGCTGATTTATGGCAAATTGTTGTTTTTCTAAGTACACATAAGATTTTTCTTGGATAAGTTTTTTGTCTTGAAAATAAAATAATTGTTTCTTTTGCAACTGTTTAAAATAAAAGACCAGAGAGGTTGCTCATAAAGAAATAAAAAAAAAATAATAATAAAACCTGTGAATTTAAACCTATCTGCACTACAAACCATTATTTTTTTATATTTGAGTTGTTTTTATTATATTAGCTTTTATTTTGGTTAAAATCCACTAACTACTACATAACTTTCCGCGATTTCTTATTTTAAGCTCTGCCTATATTTTCGTAAAAGAATGTCAATATATAATAGTTATTTTCCTAACAAGTGACTGCTTGCCGGCAGTCGCGTGCGGAAAAGTCACTTTGCGCAAGCGTTAGGAACAAAATTTTTCCTACGAGCGTCAGATAATACCAATATTAAAGCAATGATTATTTTTTAAATTATGTTTAATTTGAAAGAACTACTACAACATATTTATAAATGGGAATTATTTGTTGATAACATTTACAACAAAAGAACAGTTATTAGCATATTGTAAATTAATTGCAGAACCTGTGATTTCATTTAGCGGGTGGCTTATGGAAGCGTTTATTGTACAGCAGGAGGGGAGTTGTTCATGGTCAATATTTTATTCGACATATCCTTTTTCTGATTTGTGGATTCATCAATGTAGCTCTCAGCTACAGCCGTTGATTTCCAGCCCCCAAGTCGCTTGACATTGGTAATTCCTTCTCCAGAATCCGCTAACATAGTCGCAGAGGATCGACGAAAACTATGTCCCTTGTACTCTTCTGGATTTTTTAATTTTAGGTATGCAGCAATTTCTGAAGGCATTTTACCTATTGAATTTATTCCCACACATTGCGTACTGCATGCTCCTTGTTTATACTGGACAAAAAAACGTCTGTGTGGGGTATGTGGTTTTCGCAAATTTGCATATTTACCGTACAATTGCAGATAAAGTCCGTTATTTGTTTCATCGGACACTACAAAGATTCTGGAAGTGTTATTTTTACTGTCAGGAATTTTCACCACTATCAAATTTTCATTATCCTGTATGTCATCAATCATTATTTTGGTAAGTTCATCTCTCCTACAAGCACCGGCTAATCCAAAAATTGTAGCAACTTTTATTAGAAGGTAAATTTTATCAGGTGCTTCTTTCATGAATCTTGAAACTTCTTCTTTGCTGAAAGTTTTTGATTTTTTTGGCCGGTATCCCACGTTTTGGTGTTTAAGTAGTGATGTTAGCTTGAAATATGAACTTAAATCAAGGTTCCTTTTCACTTTGAGGACACATTTTAACATAGAGTACTTACTTCCTAAAGTATTAGGTTTATATGTTTTTTGCAAATCCGCAAAATAGGCCAAGAACACTTCTTCTTTAATACTTTTCGTCTCCTTGCTGGAGCACCAGTTTTCAAAAATGACTATATTGATTCTCATATTTTTCACGAGATTTTGCTGGTAATAAATTCAAACTTACGGTATTGCTGCATCAGATAATCTGGTAGCTCTCACGAACTACTCATTTAAATAATTTTTTTGTATTTTTATTTAATTAAAGATGCTATGACGCCTTTTCATAAAATGCTTGTTTGTATTGAAATCCTTTGTGCAATTGCGTTGTTCATATGGAAACGAAGAAAATCACATGTTAAATCACCAAGATTACATATTGTTGCTTGACTTCATAATCATTTATTATTATTATACGGTAATTAAAATGTTTTTTGTTTTAGTGAAATATTGAAAATTACGTAACAAACAAAAAGAGAATAAACTAAACTTGCAATGGCTTCGTATATTGCATGAAATAGTACAATTACAAAATACATAAATCTTGCTTACCTGTAAGATTTAGAGTGTTACTTTTCGCAGCGCAAAGTTCACTCCTGCGAAAATCAACTTGCGCCAAATGCGTGCGGAAAGGGACTTTCCGCACGCTCGTAAAAATTATTTTATTAATTATCGACTACACACTACAGTATTAGGGTGGTAAGATACAGTTACTAGTAAAAGGCTTCATTAAATAAGGAAGTATGTATTGTAACCTATTTTTTTTTAATTTTTCTTATATTTGAAACTGGTTATAAAACATACCTCACAGGAAGTGTTTTTAAATCTAACGAGGTTCGGTAATGAAGAACTTTTAATAAAAAAAACGGCACTAACATCGAAGTTTTTAACACTCCATCGACAAACGGTAGGTCCTTCCCATGACATAACGAATACAAAGTATGAGATTGCTCATCATCAGCTTTTTTATTGATTATTTGAGGAAGTAAACAAAGGAAATTTATAACGCATCTGCACTGAATTTTAATAGGTTTCTTAGACTTTTTATTCGAATTTTATTTGTTAGTTCAGTTTAATGATTACTTAGTGCTTGAGTTTTGTTTTTGTCGTGTTTAATTAAGCTTTAATGTTTGTCTTAGTTTTTACTTATTATGTTCATACATACTGCATTTAAATTTAACGAAGGTTACTCTCCCGGTGACCACATGCGCAACCCAAATCAATATTGAAACGAATGTGTATGATACCTTGTGTTTGTTTTACCTTGGTCCTTTTCAAGGAAAAGTCAAATACATTACATAGATATTTATGAACGTTATATTTATAACACAGGTCTACAATATATAACTTTTTGCGTGCTTTTAAAGTAAATGTATTTCTATGATAATTTGGGGCCACTCAATATTAAAATACATTTTTTTAATTAGTTTTTGTTTTAAAAATATTGTCATTATGAAAAACCTGAACTTTAAGTAAAATATTAAAAAGCATAAACCGTTTTTTTATAAAAGGCCTTAATTCATAATTTTTTTTACTATTTATATAAAATATAAAATTTTAAAACAATTACAAAATCTTAATCTTTTTAATCACATATTTCTTTTTTTTTTTGCTTATCTTTGGTAATCACTTTCAGGAATGTCTCTACTCAAGTTCTAGCAGTAGTGTGCTACCATAGACACACTTTATCAGTCTGGTGTATTTTCCATTGTTGATATGTCTTGGTGAAATCATTCACCATGTGTGTCACCTACATAACCGCCATTAGCAGGAAAACACATAAGATATCATTAAAAAAGTGAAGCTTCCACTTTTGTTAATTGTATTTAATCTTTAAAGCGTTCATTAAGCCATTTTTGTCATAAAAAACAGAAGCAAATGTTCAGCGCACAAGCCTCTCTCGCTCTGCGTGCTGATTGGTGGTATGAACCCCTCCCTGTCCACTAATTAGCCACGCAAAGCGAAAGAGATAGGTTGTAGACTCATTGCACTTTTTTTCTCGGATGCTTGTTTGCACCGCCAAAAGGCAAAACTGCCTTTATGGGTATATACTCAATGTTTAATAAACTTAAGTGACTCTTAATTGTATATTTCAGTTTTTTAGTATAATAACTATACCATTTGTAGTGGGATAACTTTTTTACATCATATTTTTAGTTTATTTAAATAAAAAAAACAGTTCGCCTTTTAAAATGTATTTACTACGGAATTACAAAGTGTACAAATCTCTAACGATTTAGTACAAATGTAGCTACTAGGAAAATGTGTTCCATTTACGTCGTTAAAACGTTAATTACGTTTTATACTTTATTATCTAATAATAAGGGATTATTATCTCTGTAACAGTTTTTGAAGAGTTGCTATGTAGTCTAAATATTATTAAGTAGAATTGACATCATCGAATTTTTGGAACTGCTGACGTCATAGCACTAAAGCTGATTTTGGTAGAATTTAAGTTTTTAGTTTTTGATTATTTTTGTAGAGTAACGAGGTATCTATTTTCCAATTAAAGTATACAGAATATTTTGAATGTTATTAAAGACATTTTAGTACCATTTGGAGAAAATGTATATCTTGCTTATTACGTGGTTTAATAAAAATTATAGATTTCACCCTAAATATGTGTCGACAGTAAAAACATTACTCATGCAACTTTAAAAAAAAAATTGGTACACAATACAAACGTCATAGGAAACTCTAATTGCAAATGTCAGAACAAAAAGAATGCAGATGAATTACGAAATTTTTTAACTGACAATAAAGGTGCGTCCGCACGTAGCGTTAAAACGTAAATGCGCAATAACGCTAATTTAAGCGTACCATCCCTATATAAAATGTGGGCCATCTTTCTTACCTCTTTAGTCCTCTCTAACCTTAGTTTTGAATAGTTTGTATTGACAAAAATAAAAAAATCCTAATTGTGTAAAAATGTTTGCTATCTTTAAAATTTGTGGCAACAAATAACAACAAAACAGTAAAAAAAAAAAATGCCACCCATGTCATATTTACACACAAAGTTAAACTAGATCCCACTTTTGGTGCATACGAGACGTAATTATACAACGTCATATTGCTAATTTGGTCAGCCAATCAGGAAGAAGAAAGCTGTTTCACTTTTACGCATTTACGCTCGCGGGGACCTACCATAAAGATTTGCCTCCTAAAAAAAGATAAATTAATAACAAGAACTAAATATTACTTCCAAGATCTATAATTAGAATTAGAAAACGACATACCACAGATATATCACATTTTCGGGTACAATTTTTTTTATGTAGACCAGTGTAAATTTTACGACGAATGGGTAAGGAAAGGGAAGAGAGGGGTGTGGGTAAGAGAAGGCGGGAAAGGGGAAAGAAGTTACCAGTTACGAAATTCCTTATAATTTAAGCGACCCTTTTAGTTCGTAAGGGGAAAAAGGGGAAAAGGAAGGCAAAGAATAAGGGTAAGGGTTAGAGAAGAAAGGGAATCGGGGAAAAAAGTGAAAAAGATAGAGGTAAGGGGGAGGAACGGCGGGAAATGAGAAAGAAAGGAGGAGATAAGGAAGGGGAAAAAGAAAGAAAATGATAGAAGGGAAAGGGGTAGGAAAGGAAATGGAAAAGGGTAAGAGGAGAAAGGGTATGATTACGAGTAAGGGTAAGGTTGAGGGTAAGGGTTCAAATATGGGAAGGCGTATGGGTAGGGGTAAGTGCAACCATAAGAGTAATAATAAATGTAAAAAATGGTAAAAGTATAGGTGGGTCTCATGTTATTGTCAGTCGTAAAACTATTACAGAATGGTAAAATTGAATGTGAATGTTTCGTTGTATATGTTAATATTAACAATTTTTTAGTTAAGTCTGTCGGTCCAACGATAAGTTATTTTTAAAAGTCAACATTGTATTGTTTGTGCTCTGTACTTTAAATAAATTATGGGCTTCTATTTAACAAAGGGCCATCAATATCTTAATAAATGACTCATTTTTAATTATTTAATGACACTACATGTAAAAAAAAATCTTTGCCAATTTTTGCAAGGACGCTGCCTGTAAACAAGCCAAAGAGCAGACCAGAAATACCGCAATGTAATTTATTCACCGACAAAACTAATAACAAGGCTATAACTTCCAATCCGCCCAGGGTTTGAGGGGCGTTTAAAAGGGCGGTTCGTTAATCTTCTTTCAGCATGGTCCTGTAATCGACAATTTTGCTATACCTCGCCGTGGAATAAATTTAGATTTTTTTTGATGGTAAAAATAAACGCTTTTTGTTCAGAGCGTTAAAGGAAAAGAGGGGTAAAAATAAAAAGAACCTAATTTAATTATAACGAAAATATAATGTTGAAGCTTGTGATATACCGCAAAGAAAAAGGTTTAATTTCAATTATTAATACACATTTTTTAAATTAAATGAAGTAGTGTGTATAAAGCTCATATGTCAAAAAAGCACTAGAATACTTACTACGAATTGGGCGATGCCGGCTACAAAGGGATTTTTTTTTATTTTGGCAAACCTGAAAAATCTTATTTGGCGAGATTGCACAAATACACAAAATATTACGCAAGACAGTCAAAAACAATTAATTTTGTAATATATATATAAATGTAAACCGACAAGATAAAAACATATCACATTTTCATTTACAAAGCTAAATCGACTGAATAAAGTAAATAACAGTCGACTAATGGAATGAAGTCTATAGTGTTGCCACTACAATTCTGAATAAATACAAATTATTTTCAAAAATATCTATGTGATTGACATCACATGTAAGTTCCACTTTTATTACACAGGCGTTTATTGACATCAATATTCTTGTTTTTTAAATGCCTGTGGTATACAGGAACTACATTTTTCAATGAATCAATCTTGATGATAATAAAATTGATACTCCTGGAGCAAAACACGAATTATTTATTTTAATTTAGATAATTTTTTTAATTAATATAAAATAAGCAAACAAATGGTAAGCCTAAATTTTTAAATTTAAATATTTTTTAAAATTAGTTTATTCTTCTAAAAATATTATATTGACACGAAACAATATTTAAATTATTTTAATTTGCATAAAGTTGTGGATATTTAGTTACATACTTAGGTAAAAAAGTGTCTTATTCTAATGACTAATAATTTATTAATATTGGGCAAACAGTCAAAAATTTTAAAGCTAGATTTAAGAACATAATACTTCTTATAGAATGAAAAAGGGAACCTTAAATTTTGCAAATCATTTTCTTGATACTGGACATACAGTTCTAAAAATTAATAACCTACCAATACTGAATTTACAGCAAAAAGGTTGCAAATTTGATATGTACTTAAAGATCTCAAAATTAATAAACATAAAAAAGACAATAATGTAAATATACTTAACGCCCAAATAGACCTAGGTAATTAATCTCTAATAAAAATTATGAAACACAACAATAGAACGTTTAATAAAGTTTTAAAATCATAAGAAAATACCACAGAAGAAACGTACTGTATTACATTAGGTTTAAAATGTCTTTATATATAAGCAAACTAATTTTATTTTTAAGTACAACTTTTAATATAATATGTAGTTAGTGATGAGCGAGACCGATCTTGGTCTTGCGGTCTGGTCTTGGTCTTGGTCTTGCAGCAAGAGACCAAAACTGCCTTTTTGCTTGCAAGACAAGACCAAGACCGGGGTATGCAAGACCAAGACCGAGGAGTGCAAGACTACGCAAGACCAAGACCGACCTGCAAGACTTTTACACTTCTGCGACATTTTTTAAATATTATAATATTTAATTTTCATATTCAATATAGAGAGGTATTTCATATAGACATGTCGAGAGCGGTGAATATTTAATGAGTAACACGTTTCTTTAATAAAATAATAATGAAATCGATCACTTTGTTCTTTTGTTGAGTTATCTAAAAACGATAACGAGTAAATTCAATAACATGTTTTAGAAATAATGAGATGGTGACTCAGTGGTCTGACAAAGCTCGATATCTCCGAAACCGTTCACGACAGAGATAAACTATGGGTACAAAAGTTATAAAAGCTAAAAATTACTTTCATATTCCTAATGTTCTTTTTAAATTAGCTATCTAGTGATGCCACTTACAAAGTGCATCAAAAATTTTTAAAATACAGAAATACAATATTTTTGTTCCACACTAAATTCCAAAAATAAAAATATATTTGTTATGTTATATAGGAATACTTTTAATATAAATGGAATTTAAATATCAATTCCAGTTTGGACGGATCTCTTAAATGTTTCTATATGCTATTAAATGTATAAAAGCAGGTTCTGTTTCAATTTAACTAAAAATGGAGCGCTATAAATAAACCCCTACATTTAAAATATGCTTTTTACGTGTAAGATTAAAGTTGGAATATTTTATAATTTTAAAGCAAAAAATAGAGCCTCCATCTTTCTTAATTATTAACTATTAAAAAATATATTTTATTCAAGCTTGCTTTGTTTAAATTATTACTACCAAAAAAAGAGCAAGACCAGCAAGACTCTTGCAGCAAGACCAAGACCTTATTTTGGCTTACAAGACCAAGAACATAACCAAGACTAGCCCGATCTTGGTCTTGGTCTTGCTTTGCTTCATCACATCATCCTATGAAGTTGAACTACGAAGCAGCTATCTCAACCAAACATATCATAATCACTGCCGAGTGATGAACGCGTTCTTAAAGTTAGTAATGGACTTAACAATGGGTTAGATTTAACAAAGAGGTAAAAATGAACACTCTAGGCAACAGGGCATAACTTAAATATTAACTTTTTGTCAAAAAATAATTTAGTTCAGTATTTTGCATTTAAAATCAAATAAACATATTAAAAAATAATAAAAAACTATTACCTTGCATCGAATGTGAAAAAAATTGTTTTGACACTCCAAGAAAGTAATTTTATATATTTTCTTTAAAAACAAGCAGCACAATAGATAGCTCAAATGGCCAATACTGTAGAACTTCTTTAAATTTGAGTTTTTAACAGGTTCTATAATATAATTCATGCCTACTACACGGTAGGTAGATTCATCTAGAGTAGACGAAAATTTGCTTTATTTACCTTAAAAATTAATGTTTTAATTTAATACATATGAGTAAAACTATTTATTTACAAGAATTTTATTACTAACTGCTCTTTATAATTTATAATCCATCCATCCTTTTTAAAACAAAAGATCTAAAATCATTTTATGTTTATTAAGTAGGTATATTGGTATATTTATATATTGTGTTTCTTAGGTTAAGGCGTGTCCAAAGCTATAATATGCGGTACTAAAAAAACCGTTAGAGACCCGATGTGGTATAGGTCCGATTGGTCGCAAGGCCTTTGTCGAAATCCAAGTTAAACGGACTCTAGGGTGTAAAACTTGATCTAAGAATTTTTGCATCGCAATGAAAAGATGTTGGTTTTAGAAACAGCGCATATACATATAATCATTTTTACACGCACTCTAGATGAGAATAGGGGTTTTGTACGATTTCACATTTTAATCGCCCTTTTTTATTGTCAATCTTTTAAGGGCACGCCAAACCCTAAGGCGCGGAAAAATTTTTGTCACTTGAAAGCTAATACTCAGATTATCTATCGCAACCTTCGAGCATATACTACTAGAGGCAACCTTGCAACTTGGTCGTACGAACACTCCACGTGAGAGAAAAAAGAATAAGAGTGCAACATTTTCCCCTCGCTCTACGTGCTGAGTGGTGGGCAGGCGGAGCATGTACTATTCTCCGCCAACTACTCAGCAACCAAGAAAAAAAGGTTGTACTTTTATTCGTCTTTTCCTCTTGATGGGACATATGGCTTGGTAAAATTATAATATTTAGTAATGCAAGCTGAAAACAATAGGACAGTTAGCACCTAAATCATATAATTAAATCATTTTGCATGCTCTTGCGATGCAGAAGAGATTGCATTTAGGTACTTGAAGCTTACGCAAGAACATGCAGAATATTTTAATTTAATGGTTAAGGCGCAATATTTATAACTGTCCTATTGTTTTTTGCTTGCATTACTAAATATTATAATTTTACTAAGCCATATGTCCGATCACGTCTCACAGTGTGTAAAAAAAGACGAATAAAAGCACAACTTTTCTCTCTCAGTTGCTGATTAGTCGGCGGAGAATAGTACATGCCCCGCCCGCCAACCACTTAGCACGTAGAGCGAGGGGAAAATGTTGCACTCTTATTCTTTTTTCTCTTACGTGGATTGTTCGCACGACCAAGTTGCAAGGCTGCCTCTAGTTGAAAAGTTTAACAATAAAAAAGGGCAATTAATATGTGAATACGTACAAAACGCTCTTGAGCTACTCCAAACCCTATCTCATCTAGCGTGCGTGTAAAAATAGTTATATGTATATACGCTGTTTTTAAAACCAAGAATATCTTAGATTAAGTTTTGCATCATAGAGTGCGTTTAACCTGGATTTCGACAAAGGCCTTGCGACCAATCGGACCTATACCTCATCGGGTCTCTAACGGTTTTTTTAGTACCGCATGTTATAGCTTTGGACACGCCTTAACCTAAGAAACACAATATATAAATATACTTACAAATAAACATAAAATGATTTTAGATCTTTTATTTTAAAATGGATAGATGGATTATAAATTATAAAGAGCAGTTAGTTATAAAATTCTTGTAAATAAATAGGTTGAAATAGTTTTACTAATATGTATTTAATTGAAATATTAATTTTTTACGAAAATAAAGATAAATTTACCTACCGAAATGTATCAATAAAATAAATTTAGTAGAAATGAATTATTTTAGAGAACCTGTTAAAAACCCTTTAAAGAAGTTCTGCAGTATTGATCATTTGAGCTATCTATTGTGCTGATTGTTTTTGATGAAAATATACAAAATTACTTCTGTAGAAATGTTTAAAAATGTGCTGCGTTGTCAAGTTTTTTTTTATTTTACACTCTTTGTTAAATTTAACAATTGTTAAGTCCATTGTTAACTTTAACAAAGCTTTTCTTTCACTGGCCGTCAAAGTGATAATTAACAAATTATATTTGTTGCATTTTATTAATTTAAAATGTACGGTCGCAAAGCAACGGACTAAGTGCCTTAAATAATAATTTAATAAATTATGAAATATTATATAACAATAAAGAAATAAAAGCTTTTTTAGGCATTAAAAAACTAAGATTTAGTTTTAGTTATTACTATACATTTCTTTTAATTGGGTACTCGGCAGTCATGGAAATGTGATAAGAGTATATAGTATGTATTCTTAAGTGATATTTTTTTTTATAATTATCAGTTTAAAGAAATTAAATATAATATTAATTATGGCTAGTGTATTTTTCTGCCAAGAAAGTAATTTCATTATTGAAATCGTAGCATAGTTTGGTCCCATTCTTTTAACCGACAGTATTGGTAAGCTATAAAGAAATGTTACCACTTATGTTCGGGAATACTTTTGGCAAGAAACGTGTCTGTAGTATTAGTCCAGTCGTTAGAGGTTTTTTTTTAACCGCCACCAAAGTTAATGAAATTTGAAAAACTAGTAGATTTTGAGGAAAAAAATCGAAAAATCAACAAATCCTTACTGAGAAGTATCGGAAAGAGGTTGAAACTACCCCCTAAACTTTTGAAAACATTTTATTCATAAAAGGATAGTTTTTTTCTTAAAAATAACTTTACAATTTAAAAGAACGAAAAATTTTACGCTAGAAATGACTATTCACATATTTAAGATATTTTTGTTCTAAGTTTAAGAAATTTTTACCCCTAAAGACTCGCAAAAGCGCGCAAAATCGATTATTGAAAAAATTTCCGACAGTTTCCATACTTAAATTAATTTTTTGCTATAACTTGGAGAAATCTCTTGGAGAGTAATATATCAAACGAAAGAACAAGTCTAAACTTTTATTTCTTGCACAGTTATACTAGCAAATTTGCTCACATAAATAAATAACGTTATTGCAACAGTTAGACATTGTCAATTAACCCTCATTAACATTTATTATAATCTTATATATTTTTTAAGTTATTTGGTTTTGATTTCCACTACTTGGCTGGACAGAGTTTACTCCTATTTTGTGTTATGAGCTTTGCAACTTGTCAACTTTTTTGACCGTCTCATCCTGTTATGTAACAAATCAGATTTTGATCATTTCACGCATTATAAGCAACATGTTAAGAGTATCATTTTAAAGGGGAGGGTTAGATCTTTGAAAAAAATATCTACATTCTTCATACACTCAAGAAATTCATATAATTCGAGGTAGAACAAGAACAGGAAATCGTATCATCTGAAAAATGACACGGGATATCGGCCAGAGTGGTCTCGCAAATTTCCCTTATACTTTTCTAAAAGATCAAGGCCCCAACTTAAAAATGAATTTACTTGAATTTTCCGGGGATGCCCTTGAAACGGTTATTTCAACTGGAAATCGGGTAAATCTTAGAGAGAAAGTTCGTATTTCCTGTGAACGCAGGCGGCCATGTGAGATTGTGCGCAAAGCAGGCAAAACAACGCGTCGTCTTTGCACATGCGGAATGCTCGGTGTGTTTACAAGCTGATTTGCTCTTACCGGTGTTAAATAATTTCTTGTAAAGGTGTTTATTTATATTCCTGCCAATAGTGGGCAGAAAAACAGAAGAAATTGGAACAATTTTAATTTACACAAGGCAGGGAAAACTATGTGTTATCTTGGCACAGTCGGCTTGCTCGGGGTGCTTACAGGCTAGCTAGTGTAAAAGCTGGTTCTCATAGTGTTTACCCGCTAATTTGCTGCTAATACTTTACAGAGATTAATAAAAATTTTGCTAGCTTTTAGTGCAAAAGTTGTGTGAGAGTATTGGACTCTCCTGGTGCTGAGAAAGTATTTCTTGCGATGATAGTTCCAGAAATATGTTTTGGGATTTTTGCAAAGATTATTTATTATTATTTTTAAAATATTTTGCCATGAGTAACGATTTTCATCAAATCTTGGTTTAATTAAAATTATTTATCATATTTTTCCTACTGGGAACTAGTATATCTTCTCCACCATTACCGATTTCATTTACATTTTTCTCAGCTACTCAACTTTAATTACTTTTTCTAAACTTATACGTGGGAAAATAATTTATCAATATATTTTAGGCCAGAATTATTATTTACCATTGACTGTTACCTTTTTAGATAAAACTACCCCAAAAATTATGTTCAGCTACTGCAAAAACCTATAGAAAATATACCTGCATGGTTCTTTATCCCATTTTTTTTTACACAATGTCTAAATGAATAATTGTTAAAAAAGTTTTAAATACTCCATTACTACAAGCTGTGAACCAGAAGATCGCAATTACAAGTTTTGTTTTGCTTATTGATATTGGGCTAGCTTTGAGCCCCAAACGGACCATTTTGCAACATAAAATTTTTAATAATAATTGACCATCAACTTCGTAGATCGTATGAACTCAAAAATCGAGATCAAGGTACCAAAAAAAGTAGAAAATTCCAAGGATTTTAAAAATCTATAAAATACAAGCAGCGCCGTACGTATTGGAGCCCCATGCCCCCTCCCTAGCTACAGGCCTGGTCACAACTCATGCTTTTTCTTCTATCGCACTTGTAAAGTCCATTGCAAGAGGGATTAGGATTTTTTTCCCGTTATTTCTGCTTTTAAAGGATATGTTACATTTTTTCATGTTTAAGGGTGGTTTTCACCCTCTTTTTGACACCCCTGAGCAAGGGTTTTGGTATTTTCGGTTTTCGGGTATTAAATACTACATCTGTATCAAATTTCATTAACTTTGGGCTCGGTTAGAGGTAGGGGACTATTTTTGCCTCTAACGATTGAAGTATATCTGATGCTAAAATGTTTTAACACTTTGACTGCCATGTGTATCTTTGAGTATACACAATGGCCTGGACTAGGTCGCCACATGTATTTTCCGGTATACATATGCGGTGATTGATATTTCGCCGCGTGTATACTAGAGTAGCACGCTTTACGTGCATTTCTTATGGGAATCGACAAAATTGTCTTAGCGCCGACTTTCGATAATTTTTAAATAATTTTATGTTCATTTCAATATTTAGGTACTATTTTTTTATTGTGAAATGAAGAACAGTTTTTAGTTTCGACATAGAAAACTTTATTATACATAAATATAATCAAAATACAACATATTATAATGAAAACAAAATTCCTTAGCATCTAATGATTTTTAGGCAAAATATTATGTCTATCGAAAAAGCAGTCTATAGACAAAGAAAGTTTTCAATGCATGCTTGGCACTTAGTGGTGACTTGCTTAGTTTTGGATATGGCATATTTTCGGTCACGAATATCTTTATTTCGTTGATAGCATATAACACAACGACCTTTTTTTCCTGCTTGAATGAATTTATGTACTCATGTAGGTGGGCGATCAGGTGGAGCAATATCTTTTTTTCTCCTTGAAATCGATAATACTATCTTTTTTCGATTCGTTTTTGTTGTATACATAAAGTGCTTTTACAACACTTGCGCCCAAAAGTAGTTCGACTGCCACCTTTTTATACCAGTTGATGCTGCGTCTAACTGAGGTAGAATAGGATGATAACTGGTCCGAGACATCAATGAAACTTTTCGCATTATTATAGTCAATCACAGCTTCTGGCTTTTTTTTTCCTTCGACTCTTCCAGGAACCTCGACCAGATTGTCTCTATGCTTGGTGGTCAGCATAAGCACGTCCCGTTTATCCATCCATTTAAAAATAACTATGCCATCCTTTTTCCTACCTATAATTTCACCTTTTTTTAGTTTAGTCGACAATACTTCTTTGGGTATACCTTTTGGATTTTTACGTAACGTTTCAACTAAGTGTGTGTTTCTATTTAGCAGCTTTGCAGCTAATTCTATGCTTGTATATCAGTTGCCTGTATATAAAGTCGCTCCTTTGTCGAGACAATCATTCATCAGTTCTAAAACAACTTTTGTTGCTACTGATACTCCATCAGTTTTATCTGCACCACAATAAATTTTACAGTGATAGGTATATCCTCCAGAGAGACATAGTTTGAAAAGCTTAATTCCAAATTTATGCCTTTTTCCTTTTATATATTGACGGAATATGAGACGCCCACGAAAAGGTACCATCGTTTCATCAATACACATGCTTTCCTCTGGCAGTACAACTCTCTTGAATTTTTCGTTCAGCAAGTTCACCAAGGGTTGAATTTTGTGGAGTCGATCCCCAGGTTGACATAAATCAGTGTCTGCGAAATGCAACGTCCGAAGCAAGATCTCAAATCTATTTCGAGACATATATCCAGCTGCTGTCGACCAATATAAATCGGAGTTTCTCCAATAATCCGCCAGTTTTGGTTTTTTGTCCAAGCCCATCCATATCAACATTCCCAAAAAACAGTACATTTCTTCCACGTCGTGCCTTCCATTTGTTAAGCGAACTCATCCCAAAAAACGAAAGTAAGAAAACTCATCTTCATTTTTTAAGTTTTGCTTCTTCTGTTAGGCCCCATCTTCTTCAAAAGCAAAATTTCGCTTATTGCCAACCACTAGTCCCCAACCATTCGTATTATTATCTCTCCCATGGTCAGACAAATTTTCACTTTCCACTTCAGAATGAGACCCTGATGGTATCAAATCATCTAAAAAAAAATAAATAAAATTATAGAAGGTGAATGTCGTGAGTTTTTTTATAAATAAATAACTCTAGTCATTTTCCGAGCTCGTTTAGGCAAACTATTGATATTGTCGTTCTCTTTATCGGACATATTTTCATCTTCTACCTCATGCCGGCACCCTGGTGTAATCGAATTACCTGAAAATAATGTAATGAAAAAATAGAAGGTACATATGGAAATAGAATCCAGTGCCAGGGACAACTGACTAACGATCAACTGACACTGCCCGATTCGCTCGCAACGCAGCCAGCAAGAACGGAAAAAAGTCTCGATTACCATGAGATTCGAGCCCACACCTCCAGATTGCAAGTATAAAACATTACACACTACACCATGGTCGATGTCCCAGGAAAATTATCTACATAAATACAATACAAGCTGCTTCAAGATAAAATGTGTCAGAAATTGTCCCTGACAGCGCAATTATTATTACAAGTAAAAATACCTTCAGACATTTTTCGAGCTCGTTTAGCTGGTACTGCAGTGCTACTGCCACTACTGGAACTTTCCAATTCATACGCAGAATCTTCATCGGATTCATTTTCATACGGATCATCCTCACTCATATCAGAAGTTTCCTACCATAATCTCTGTAATTCAGATTGCTCTTTTTCGTATTATCCCATTCTGTTGAATTACACGATGTACATAAAATGGCACCAGCACCAATGGCAGCTACAGACAAGAATAAGCCTGTTTAAACCGTGTATATCATCGTATACACATGGCGCAGTATATAATAAAATATAGTTTTTCAACTTCTACGCCACGTGTATATTTTTTATACACTCCCTCAAAGTCATAATATTAACTAAAATTTTAGTATATGTGAAAGAGTGCTAGAAATGTATTTCAAATACTTTTTTATAAAAAAAAAACAGGCGGCGTTAGCGACCCTTTCATTGAATTTGGCATGTAGTTCAGTAAATGAGGTCCAAAGAAACCTCAAACCTGAAGATCAGGTTGGGCCGTCAATTTTTTTTTTTTTTAATTTGCAGGTATTAATGTATACAATAACCTCTAAAAATATCATATATAAAAAAATGTCCGCAAGGGCCTGAAAATGGCCCTCAAGAGCCCGGAAATCCGTTTTTTCAACAAATTTGGTCGATATCTCCCGAAATATGACACTTACGCAATTCGTGTTTGGACGAAAATAAAGAGCAATTTATTAACTGCAAAAATTATTCCCATCACTTTTGTCAAAAATTTGATAGTTTTTGCAATAATCGGCCATAAATGCGCCGAGTATTTTTGCACCTGCCCCGTATCTCGAAAGGTGCTTTAAGCGACTTACACTTCCAAACGGACGGACTAATTTTTAAATAACTCACGTAAAAATGCATATTTTTGCATGATTTAAAGTTTACGTGAAAGAAGGAAAGTGTAGCAATAATATCTTGTTACTGTTTTCTTTTTTTTTTGTTTCTTTAGAATATTGAAAACTCGAGCCAAAGTTAATTTTTTGGTTAATGTTTTGACCTCCTATCAATCTGTTCATATTTTTTTTATAAAAAGTAATTTTACCGAATCCTTATGGATAATGGGGCTTTGGAAGGTGTTGAATACATTCCGAAAGACTCAATAAATATTTTTTGTGTATTTTTATAAACATTGTGTTTTTCTTAGGGCGATTCTTTTAGATTTCCGGAGTAGTTAAAAATGCTCGGGTTTTCGCTAATTAATATATATTCAAGGACCATATCGGCCAACAATGCACATCATTCAAAAGCTTAGATTGTTCCCTTCATGATAGCACAATCCTTTTTTTTTCCAAATTTTTTAGTTTTCCGGAAAATCGAGCAAATTTTGTCCCAATAAAAACTAGACATTTTTTTTGAAGTTTACTTTCTCTTCGTGTTCAATTTTTTTGTTCTTTACAATTGTATAAAAGATCACATTCTGACCTTTTTATCAATATATATTTACATAAAGTACTTTAATAAGTGCACGACAAAAAAATTCTGCCTTTAAACTTTCTCTAAACTATTGAGTTATTTATTGTTTTATTAATATCATTTATATTAGCTGGTAGTTTACAGAACAGAAAATTGGAACAAAAATAAAAGACTTGGCTTTGTTGGCTTGTTCCTTTTTTCCCTTGGGGCTTTGGAGAAGGTTAAATCTTTTTGTCGAGTCTTTAACAAAGTGACTGTTTAGATAATTCAACTTGCCATTATTCATTGGGGAGTACTTTAACGCGTTGTTTATAAAAATGCAGAAATGTATTTATTGAATTTTGCGGAATGTATTCAACACCTTCCAAAGCTCCATAATCCAAAAGAATTCGGTAAAATTACCCTTTGTAAAAAAAATATGAACAGATTGATAGGAGGGTCAAAATATCGAGCAAAGACTACCTTTGGCTCAAGTTTTTAATATTCTAAAGAAACAAAAAAAAAAAGAAAATAGTAACAAGATATTATTGCTACACGTTCCTTCTTTCATGTAAACTTTAAATCATGCAAAAACATGCAGTTTTACGTGAGTTATTTAAAAATTAGTCCGTCCGTTTGGAAGTGTAAGTAGCAAGCACCTTTCGAGATACGGGGCAGGTGCAAAAAATACTCGGCGCATTTATGGCCGATTATTGCAAAAACTATCAAATTTTTGACAAAGGTGATGAAAATCATTTTTGCAGTTAATAAACTGCTCTTCATTTTTGTCCAAACACGAATTTCGTAAGTGTCATATTTCGGGAGATATCGACCAAATTAGTTGAAAAAACGGATTTCCGGGCTCTTGAGGGCCAGTTTCAGGCCCTTGCGGACATTTTTTTATATATGATATTTTCAGAGGTTATTGTATGCATTAATACCTGAAAATTAAAAACAAAATTATGACGGCCCAACCTGATCTTCAGGTTCACACCTTCGTTTACTGTACTAATGGCAGTCAAAGTGTTTTAAAATAACATTAACGATTGACGTAACATTTTCTTGAAGGTACTTTTTTTTACAAACCTATAAAATATAATAAATTATATTTTGCTTACAAAAAAGAAAATAATTACCGATCACATACATATTTTAAAAATACCGAACAAATTACTCTTGCGAATCTACTTTGTCCCTTAGGAAAATTCGAATTATGGCCTTGTTATTATTTGTATCAGGGGAATATATTATGCTGCGGTAATATGAGCTTGCTCTTTGGCTTGTTTATGGTATGTGCACAACATGTTGCTATAATTTGTTCACAGTTGACCTATTTTTTAGTGGATATTATTAAAAATGTTATCATCCAGCAAAAAAATAATTGTTTGGAAAAGTGTACTTTTATTGCTCCTCTTATAATATAACACGCCACAAGTTTTTGATTTGGTTTTTTTGCCTACTGCATATTACATAATACGTTAGCATTTTTTATTAAAAAAATATTTTTAATAAAATAAGATATCTAAAATAATTTTAAATTTCATTAAAATAAAAACTTTTTAAATTTTTTGTCAGTTTTAAAATTA
>JAHBCN010013280.1:0-24928 GCA_019359885.1 Listronotus oregonensis | reverse complement strand
GGGATATTTGATCATATGAAATGATGCACCAACAGGGACAACAGAAATCATCTGAGGATGGTCCGGAAAACTTTGTTTCCCATAACTAATTATATTGTTCTTAGATATCAAGGGATTTATACAGGATAATTCAAATTAATGGAAGATTCCTTGGCCAAACATAAGACAAAAGGGTTGTAAAAACATAGCTCCGAAATGGTCCCATTTTTAAGACACAGTATGTAAAAAGACATTTTAAGAATTGGGATTTTCTCTTATAATTTGAATGTAACTTGATACAGTTGGAACATTAACTAAAATACACCTTTTGTTACTATACTGGACCAAGGAAGTTTAAAGGTGTATGGAAGCCCAATGCTATGCCCCATTCGATCAAAAAATGTCCAGCCCAGTATGAAAATAACTGTCAGAGTTGGCCCCGCCGATTCTGCGCAAAACAAAATTCCACGAAATAATTTAATGTGTTACTTACACACTGATAAATCAGTGTGTAGTTAAGCAACACATTATACTTTTATGAGAGCCGTAATGGTCTTAGGGTTGTCTAAGGTTTTTGGTGCAAGGCGCGCGGCGCGTATGAAACTATATCCGCGCTGTATCGTCAACCGTCGTCTTCTCATCATTCGTCTTTTTGTTGTGGTTTGTGCCTTTGCGCCGATTGTTTTGCTTGTGTGAGTACCAATATTTTGTGGTTGCAGAAGTTTTTGAATTGATAAAAATCTTCTTATTTTAGTGATTAGTGTTTATTAAATTGTGACTATAATTTTGTGTTTATTGTTTGTTACTTATAATATCGTAACAAAATGATTAGGGTTATATGGTTTTGTCTTGTAAATCCAAGGGTAATATACCCGGCATTTTTTACTTTAGGTAAGTATTTCTTATACTTAAATTAGGTGCTTCTTATGAGACGTAACGTTAGGTAACCGAAAAAATAATAATATATCAATTATGAATAATAAAATAATGAAAATTCATAGAAAATAGCAGTGAGAAAAGTAAGGCAACCTTAATTATCTTTTAGATGATTTACAATGTTTGTGTATTTCTGTGGATTATTAAAAAGAAATAAGGTTTACATTTAGGTACTTTATTTCATTTAATAATTTAGTACATTCTTTTAAAGGATCAAAATTATTAATTACCTGGCAGACCAGGCAAATTTTAATATATACAGGCCCCTCTAATTGAATGAAAGAAAGCACAATTTTATGCTAAAAGTTCCTTTTTGTTTTTCTGTATTTGTTTAAGAAGATATTAGATTTTTGGTTTCTTAAACTTACATTATCAACTTTTTAAGCTCGACATACTGTAGACACATAATATGTAACGGATACTGTTACAATGGATACCTAGGTACCAAAGGTTACTAAACATTTTTAAGCACTGTTATTCTGTCTCATGAATGTTTGTTATTAGTGAAAAGTATATGCCTAAAAGCAGTTATAAAATTTTACTTTTAATGTAAACAGAATCTGGATTAGATTAGACTCATTTACACTATCTTGCCTTCTTTATCACAAAATTGGTGATAAGTACAAAACTATCATACAATGTTTGAAATTTATTTTTAAAAATCTTGTTTTTATTTATTTACAAAGATTTTTGGTAAAAATACAAAACTCACAAAAATATCGACCATTTAAATAGAAGGCTTCTTTCCATATTATATCAAATGATATGAAATCCAAAATTACAAAATAATTTTAAATATTCTATGGTAGTATCGTTTAATAACCAACAATTTTGCGCAAAAAATAAAAAAACAGTGAATGCTTCAATTTGACATTTGATGATGTCAACTTTATAGATAGTAACAAAGAATTATGGAAGTCCGGCTCGACCTACTATTCATTGCGCAAACTCCGGGGGCCAACCCCCCATTCCGCTGCCTGCATGGAAATTTTGTTCTACAGTATTGGGCTTCCATACACGTTTAAACTTCCTTGTACTGGACCAGTAGCGTTGCTTCGGGCAATTTTTTATTTTTTACCATTATTTCGTCATGCATGGTACGAAAAGAGTAACATTTGAAATTAAAAGCAAAATTTTTACAAAAAATATGTCCACTTGCTCGAATACATGCATTTCATCTTTGTTTAATTATTTTTTTAATTAAAAGTGTTGTAAAAATTACATTACCCAGGACTTCGCCACTGATCTAAATAGTAACAAAAGGCATCATCAGAATTCATCAAATTTGTTGGATTTTTTTAATTGTTTTGCATCACTTTCGGTTTAACAGGAAATGACTGGTGGTTTAAATTTTATATGGCATCATCTCCAATTTTGATAGAATATGGCATTTTAAATACATTGACGCCTTTTTTAGGATATAGTAACGAGTCAACCTTGTTTTATTAAAAAAAAATAATTTACGCCCATAAATAGAATATTTTGTAAACTTTTGCTCTGTCTGAAGAGGCCGTAAAACTAGAAGATAATAAAATTTATTTTTTCATAGCTACATGACATAAAATTAACCGTTTTAACGTATTCATAGCACTCTAGATTAGAATTTAAAAAAATATATTTTTTACAGCGCCTTTTATAGGATATAGTAAGTCAAGTAATAAAACAAGTCAACCTTGTTTTATTAAAAAAGAATATTTTGTAAACTTTTGCTCTGTCTGAAAAAGCCGTTAAACTAAAAGATAATAAAATTTATTTTTCCATGGCTACATGACATAAAATTAACGGTTTAAACGTATTCATAGCTCTAGATTAAAATAGAAAAAAAATACAGCAAAAAATGACATATAAAGAGTTATTGAATTCAGAATGTCATAACCAAACGAAATAACATTTTATATGTTGAAAACACTTTTAAGAAACACCGGCTTTCATACATTTAGAGGAAGCATCTATTATATAATTTGCTAATGTGGATATATTTATATGTAGGTAGGTATATATATATATATATTTATTTGTCTGTCCACGTGATTCTGAAGTTATGGCTGAGCTAAAATCATGAAATTTGGCACAGTGGTAGTCTTTAGCAGTGGCTAGAATCTAACAAGCCCGTTTTTTGAATTTCGCCCCCGGGACAAAAATAGGAGCAAAAAAGTGTTTTTTTTTATACCGTTAGCAGTACGGAAGGCTTTTTACGGAGACAAAGGCTACTTAATATTGTCTCTCGCCTGGCGGACACAGGCTTTTCATCTAGTAGGAAATATATCTGCTATTAAAAAAAAAATAAATTAACTTGCACCAATTTAAATTTTAGTTGTCCTTTTTAAGTTTTTTAAACGGTTTCAGTGGTAATAAATTAATTTTTAATAATGCTTTAAATTAAAAGAATCTACATTGCAATACACTAATTAATTCCTAAGTTAATTACTTTTATAAAAATAATAAACATTGGTCTTAAATTATTAACTTACTGCCCATTTTAATTCATTCTTAATTTTAATTAACTAAGTAGGTACGCTTTTTTTTAAAACAAGTCTAGTTGTCTTAAAAACAAATGATCGGTACAATATTTTGTATATTATTTAAGCAAGAAATAAGAACAACATACTGCCAGCTTTTCGTGTTCTTAAGTTTTGATTAAACTAAAAAGTTTAATAAATTTAAAATACATATACAATAATATTGGATTTTGTATTGAGAACGGCAAGAAAAGTGCAAATGCTTTATGGATGTTTCTCGGTAAATATTAGGCAAAAAGGCAACTAAACATTAATACTTTTAAAATACTAGATGAAAGCCTAATATCCTATGGATCGTTAAAAAATAAAAAAAAATAAATAAATAAAAGGTAAATAAATATTAAAATAATAAAAAAATACAAACATTAAAATACAATATTAATAAATAATAAAAGTTTATACAAGGAGTGCAAAATTTAATACTATACATAGGTTCTATTTTTTTTTTCATAAATTTTGTTTTCCAGAACCATTTCGAATACCAAATTCAGATTATATATTTTAAAATTTTACGGTTTTTCTTTTATGTCTCAACGGATAACCTTTAGATAAGGACAAATCGTTGCCTTGAATCATATAATCTACCTTTACAATGTTTTTACAAGAGGTTTTTACAACAAACCAAAAAGGATAATAATATTTTAAACAAATTATTTAATGCCGGCATGAGTCGTAACACTTTTTTCAAATTTTATTATAAAGGGCTTTGAGTTCTAGTAGTTACTTGGTTTTCTATTCTATTCATTTTTACAAAAAAAAAACAGCAAATTTTAATTTTTATTTCATTTAAACCCTTTTTTTATTATTCTTTATTTTTATTGACAAATTCTAACTTTTAAATACCACTAGTCTAGTTTTGCATGATAAGGATTGACACCATAGATTCGTGTGTGACACCGTAATAGAGGCTTAAAACTAAAATATTAAAAACTAAAACAAAACATTAGCTTATTTTCGCTGTCAGCTATATTTTTTAACATTTTTAAAAATTCGTGATATTCTTCTTTTAAGTGATTTACTACGGGCAGCGAAATATCGTCCCATATAACTACATATTTAAACTAAAAAAAATATATTTTTAAAGGTAAAAAGTAGGTCTTTGCGATCTATAATTGAGTTTCTAATAATATTAAAAAACATTATTTTTTTTGTACCAGGACCCATACCCAGTTTAATTTATCTAGATTCTTCATGAACATTTTCATCAGTCAAATCCATAAACTTCTAATTTGCAAACTTAATGTCTGCAACTCAGTATAAATTAAGTTAGGTGCCTTGTAAGACCTAATTGCCTTTAAATTTATGTAATATTAAAGGAGATTAAAACTTACGCATCAGTAGGTTTCTACATTACAACTTTGTTCGTCAAAGATATAATATATCTAAGAAAGCTGTAATTTCTCTTTAACTTCTTATTAAATCAAAATGTTTTACAACCATGTGAGCAGGTGCATGATAAAATCGTCTTTTAAAAAAGTACGTGTGATTTGTAACTTTAATAAACCTTTATGTTTTTTGTTTAAAGGACAGTTTTTTGGATTTGTTTTTTCTAAATGCAATAAGAAACACAAAATTAAAATGTTGAAACTAGCTCTTTTTACCAATAAAATTTAGATTAGATTTTTATACATTTTTATCATTTATGGATGTAGTGGCTGTATGCATTCCGTGCAAAGCCAACCAAAGCAAAAAAAAAAAAAAAAATCATTTATGGAAATTTTTGCGTCAATACTGTTTAGCTGCTTAAAATTGTTTTTGTTTCCCTGCGCCCCGCCTTCGGCGCCTCACGCTAGTAAAAAAAAATTAGATTTTTTGTGGTTGTTTATCTCTTATAATAACATTGACTTTTTTACCCAATTTTCAATAAATAATTTTGAGTTGACTTTAATAACGAGAAAAACGTTGTTTTTATAAGACATTTTGTAATGAAGTTTTTAAGTTAGTTTTAGTTTTCAGCCTATTGCTGTATTTAAGGCTGATTGAAAGTGATATTTATTAAGCTCAATATGAAGCTTATAATGGTGGGTTACATGTTGTGATATTTCATAACATGTAACGTATAAATAAGACTGCTCAATAGCAGTATTTTTATCGATGTGGTTGATCAGTTAGTAACAAGTATTTTTAAAGCTCATTACACGGCCACAAAAAATAATTTGCATTAATAAACCCATCCATTTTATGAATTTTGATGCGCTGAATCCAAATCCGAGGTCCGTTTGGACCCAAAATGCTAAGTAAATTGCAAAAACTGCTAAAAGTGGCTTAAAATTGCGAAAAATTGACCTAGAATATAAAGATTTTTTTAAAGCAAGATTAGATGTTTCTTATATATTTCGATAAGCTACATCTAAATGCGAAGTCCGTCTGGCTAATACCCAAATTTATACATGATCAATGTCAATAAAAAATTATAACTGTAATTTTTCGCAATGAAAAAAACTTTTTCATAAATGTAATTTTTAGCCATTTTCAGCGTTTTTTTTTTGCAATTTACTTAAAAATTGAAGGGTGTACAGCCAAACGGAGTTCGGATTTAGTTAGATTCAGCGTATCGAGATACATAGGAAACATACTTGATCAAGTTCAATAAAAAAATCGTTTTTATTGAACTCAACTGAAATTTTTAACCATTTTTAGCAGTTTTTCGCAATAAACTCAACATTTTAAGTGTGTATAGGCCCAACGGACCTCGGATTTGATTCAGCCATCAAAATAGATATAGATGGATGGGTCTGGTCAAATGCACAGACCACTTTATTTTTTTTTGTGGCGGTAGTATTAAAGCTTTTCTTTAAAACGTTAGAGTACACTAATGAAATAAGAATTATCTTTGATTTATTTAAGTTCATCAGGGTATATAACAGTTAATTTTTTGTTTGACATTTTCATAAATTTTGTACGTTTGCTTGAATTAAATAATTTATAGTTTTAAAAGACGTTAAAATTTATGAGAGGAAATATTGAGGAAATAAACATTGCTTTTCAAATCTTTGATATAGCTTTCTAGTAACAAAGTAAAATCAATTTCCTTATTAGCCCGAGATGGGTTTAAAGGCTTAGAATGTTATCATAAGTCCAGAGCCGCGTCGTTGGACTCCTACTCATGTTACATGCTTCCGTCCGGCCCGGGCCTTTTACCACACAAGAGCAACCACCAGCTCAGGGTTATAGCTGACTTGTCTGAAGACTTATATCTATACATATATCTGTAAAAGACATGAAATGTAAATAGTATTACTAATAAAGCACAAGTTTGAGTTTGAGTTGAGTCCGGCCCAGGCCGATTCTGCGAATGTTATGGGCGCCCTCATCACTCCCGTCCCTCGCCCTTTAGAGGCACCCAGCACGGTCCTGACAGCAATACCTTAATTTTAATAAGTTGTAACCACCAAAAAATGTTTTTGACCAATAGCAAAAATTCCTATAAACTGTCAGAACCTCGTAACATAAATAAAACTAAAAATACTTAATTTTTGCGATTTCTAACAAATTGTGCACATATTTTGTAGAAGTGCGCATCATTTTTATTTGATAAGGTGGGTTCCGACCTATCAGAATTTGGGTATCGATATGTAAGAAAGCCATACCATTTCTTGCCCCTAAAAAAAAATATTTCTATATATTTTTTATCTTATTTTTTTAATTTACCTCCCGCTCTCTCTCTAATGAAATTTTAAGCATATATATTTATTTGTTTTAATATTTAAAATTTCAGAATTTTTTTTATGTGGATGTTGCCCTGTACTAGGGAGATTGGTTATGCTTCGGTGCAAAATGTTAAAAGAGCATATTTAGTTTCAAAATTTAATTTTTTTAAATTTAAAAAACGCAAGTAGTTTTCTTGTTATTGACTTGAATTAAATATTTGCAAACTATAGTAACTATTGTTTTACGGCCCTTATTTGTAAATCGATAACTTTTTCTTTTTTAATATTTGGACAGTCCACGAAGGCTGAGGCCTAAGTACTAACGTACCCTGGGGTGTCTTAAGTATGGTTAGAAAGAGTTTGTTCACACGGGACTTAAATATTTAGAGGTTGGGAGAAGAAGGGAAAACTTCTATGGGTAGCAGGTTCCATAGCCTGGACACTCTAGCGATGAAGGAACGAAGAAAGCGAAAAATGCGGGGCCTCTCTAGTTGAACTGTAAAAGGACGCATAAAAGTTGCACTACATAATGTTCTGTTGGAAGCTGCCAGAGGGGCAATTATTCTGGCCTACTCCTCTAAGCAGGAGCCGTAAAAATACCTATAGAACAGCGAAAGATTCCCTACAGCCCGTCGGAGGACAAGAGAAGGAAGCTTTGCTGTAAGCGTGGAAACATTGATAAGACGAACAGCTCTTCCTCAGAATAAGAAAAATATTCTAAAGAGGGTGTGATTTGGGTTACCTACGAAGTATACAAATTGGAAGAAGAGAAATACTTTTGTGCCGCGAAAGAGGAATCCAGGCTTTTTTAAAGCTTCTGAGGCTATTTATTTAATGTGTTTGTGCCACTTAAGGTTATTCTATACAGTAACGCTGACATATTGGCAGACTTTTTTCGCGACAGCGAACATGACTGTGTTTTGAAGGCAATAAACTGAACAAGATTTTTGGCGCCCTAATCCAAGATAAGTTTAAGGTCTTGTTAAAGAGACATCTGCATTGACCTACGCTTGGTTTCCAGATCAGGTTTATTAACTGGCTTTAGAAATTAAATGGGATTGATTGTGAAAAGTAGAAGATCCTTAATGTGAGGATGAAAAAATGCGGGTGCGATAAATGATCACATCACGTAAGTATTGGGAATATTGCTGCAATTTTCGTCTTTTCAAAAACGCTGAAGCTTTGGTCGATGGACACAAAAAAATTAGATATTTCTCCAGTTACTTTTGGATCCCTAGTACTATAAATGCTCACATAACGAAAGTATTGAAAATATTGCTGCAATTTTCGTCTTTTTAAAAACGCTAAAGCTTTGGTCGATGGACACAAAAAAACTAGATATTTCTCTAGTTACGTTTTGAATTCCTAGTACGATAAATGATCACATCACGTAAGTATTGGAAATATTGCTGCAATTTTCATCTTTTCAAAAACGCTAAAGCTTTTTATTCGATGGACACAAAAAAATTAGATATTTCTCCAGTTACTACTTGGATCCCTAGTACGAAAAATGATCACATTACGTAAGTATTGGAAATATTGCTGCAATTTTCGTCTTTTTAAAAACGCTGAAGCTTTGGTCGATGGACATAAAAAAATTAGATATTTCTCCAGTTACGTTTTGGATCTCTAGTACGATAAATGATCACATCACGTAAGTATTGGAAATATTGCTGCAATTTTCGTCTTTTCAAAAACGCTGAAGCTTTGGTCGATGGACACAAAAAAATTAGATATTTCTCCAGTTACTTTTTGGATCCCTAGTACGATAAATGATCACATCACGTAAGTATTGGAAATATTGCTGCAATTTTCGTCTTTTAAAAACGCTGAAGCTTTGGTCGATGGACACAAAAAAATTAGATATTTCTCCAGTTACTTTTAGATCCCTAGTACGATAAATGATCACATCACGTAAGTATTGGAAATATTGCTGAATTTTTTTCGTTTTTTAAAAAAACCCTAAGTTTTTTTCGATGGACAAAAAAATTTTTTCCCAGTTATTTTTTGGGATCCCTGGTACAAAAAACATTTACGTAAGATTGGAAATATTGCTGCAATTTTCGTCTTTTAAAAACCCCTAAGCTTTGGTCAAAAAAAAAAAATTTGATATTTCTCATTCTTTTTGGACCCCTAGTACGATAAATGATCACATCACGTAAGTATTGGAAGTATTGCTGCAATTTTCGTCTTTTCAAAAACGCTAAAGCTTTGGTCGATGGACACAAAAAAATTAGATATTTCTCCAGTTACTTTTTGGATCCCTAGTACGATAAATGATCACATAACGTAAGTATTGGAAATATTGCTGCAATTTTTGTCTTTTTGAAAACACTTAAGTTTTAGTCAATGGAAACAAAAAAATAAATATTTCTTCAATTATCTTTAGAACCCTAAAATTCAAGGCCGTGAGCACTTGCTCAGAAAAGTAAACCTTTTACAAAAAAATATAGTTATAATTTTATTAAACCTTTTAGAAGCTCCTTTAATTTAAGCATTTTCTAACCTAGTCATTATCGCAAACGTCTAATAACATCTAAAACACGCAATAAAAAATAATTGAAGGGCAACTCGTATAAATATAGTGCAAGTAAAAAATTGTTTCTGACAGGTGCCATACACACGCACGTTTAATAAACGATCTACCCTATTCTCAAATATGTAATTTAAAGTTTTGAACATATTGTAAGTGTAAGTTAAGGGCGATAATATGTGCTTTTACGTTATAAATAGGGGATTTAATATAAAAATTTGCTCTTTAGGCAAAATAAGATTTTTTTGATTGGGCATTTTTTTAAGCGATGTGTTAAAATAAAGGGTTTGTTTTATAAAATTTAAGCAAGATGATAGCAGTTTGTATAAAATTCGCTTTTACAAAAACATTTTAGTGCCTCTGTTAATACCTAATTCTGGATGCAAATATCTTAAATAATAATACATTTTGTTTGTATTAAATGAGCAGTTCCCTGTATTATAATTATATTTTTCTCGTAAAAAGTCGAAGAGAATGAAAAAAAATTGGAAGTAAAGTTTTATGTGAATTTCTCTTTAAACTAGACTAGAAATTATTTTAACCACAGTTTATTGATGCTTTAAATTGAACATTAGTGATAACAATATATATGTTAAAATTACACGATAGCTATTGGTAGCTATTGTCTCTACCTCCAAAGGAAAAGCCGAATTATTTGCTAAACAATTTGCTGCCAATTCTACGCTTGATCCTCCTATTAATCTTCCTTTTCCAACAGTTGTCCCTGTTTTTCATAAAATGTCCGATATAATTTTTAAAGTCAAACAGATCAAGCGTATTCTTTCTTCTCTTAATACTAAAGAATCGTCTGGGTTGGATGGCATACCGGCAATGGTCTTAAAAATGTGCTCCCGAGCTTGTACCCATCCTAACTTGCCTCTTTCGAATCTCTTACGATACGGGCATTTTCCCGGAGAGTTGGAAAGCTGCACGTGTGCAACCTGTCCCCAAAAAAGGATGCAAAACTCTTCCTTCTAACTATAGACCTATATCTCTTCTTTCAGTTGTTTGCAAAGTAATGGAAAAATTCATTAATTCCCAAATCTTAAAGTATCTGGAAAAACATAAGATCTTACATGATAGACAATATGGATTCCGTCAAGGTAGATTCACAGCTGATCTTCTTTCCTTTATCTCACACAACTGGAACAAGTCCCTCGAGTTTCTTGGTCAATCACAGATCGTTGCTCTTGACATATCCAAAGCTTTCGATCAGGTCTGGTATGATGGGCTTCTTAACAAACTTCCTTCTTATGGTCTTCCACCTAAGCTTTGCTCTTGGCTTTCGAGTTTCCTTTCTAATCGACGTATATCAGTTAGTGTAGAGTAAGTGGTCATTCCTCCAGCTTCTACTAAATTAATGCTGGGGTGCCCCAGGGCTACACATTAACGATCTTCTCTCTGCCACAATAAATCCCATTCATAGTTTTGCTGACGATAGTACCCTCTACTCTAGTATTCAAATTCTTAAGCCACCATGTAATTCTTATTTGGAAAACAAGCGCAGGTCAATGCAGATATCACTTTTACAAGACCTCAAACTTATCTTGGATTGGGGCGCCAAAAATCTTGTTCAGTTTAATGCCTCGAAAACACAGTCATGTATCATAGCCTCGGCAGCTTCAAAAAAGCTTGGATTCCTCTTCCGAGCCGGAAAATATTTGTCTTCTTCCAATCTGTACCCTCTGTATGTATCCCAAATCAGACTCTTTGTTCTCATGTCTGGGAAAGGCGTCCCCTACAACACTTAGCATTCTGGACTCCATTCAAAGGAAGCCTCTTATTAATGATCCAACGCTTACAGAAAGGCTTCCTCTTCTTGCCCACCGTCGAGCTGTAGGGGATCTGTCATTCTTCTATAGGTATTTTTACGGCTTCTGCTTAGAGGAATTGGCCAGCATAATTCCTTCTCTGGCAGCTCCCAACAGAGCAACACGTAGTGCAACTTTTATGCATCCTTTTACAGTTCAGTTGGAGAGGCCCCGAACTTTCCGCTTTTTCGTTCTTTCATCCCTAGAGTGTCAAGGCTATTAAAGCTCATTCACTAAAACTTAAAATTAACATGATTCAGATGAGAACCTAGCTGTTGATCTTGTACAATTCGTTGAATTTTTCACTACATTAAAGAAAAAATCGGCTTATTAAGTATAACCAAAAAACTTTAAATATACAGGTTGCTAAAAGAAAAGAATGTGGATGATGCGGTTCCAATAATTGAGGCAACAGGTTTTTAATTAGTTCTAACACTCTAACACTAGCTAATTGCAGTAGGAAAAGATCGTTCTCAAAGTTCAAGCTAATTAAACATTGACTTTGGTCTATGATGGATCAAGAGCATTTAAACATCTTTATAAATATTGAGCACGATATTTTCAAGGAATTAGATTTGTCTACTATATCCAATAATTTGCAAAAAAAAAAAATCTAGAAAAAGGCAAGAACTTAAATGACAGGTTATCTATTTTTATGAAACTTATATTAAATTTTTTTTTTCGTTTTTTTTTTATTTTCATAATAACTGCGCATTAATTTGTAATTGATAATAATTTAAAAATATATTTGTAAAAGAAAAGTTTTTTTATTTTTTGAATAGTAAGAATTAGGGCCACAACACGAAATCTGCGCAAGGGTCTCCACAATCCTAAATCCGGCGCTGTTCACAACCTAGGATAACTTAGGGGCCACCGTAAGCGGTTAGTTGTGGTTTTACTTCATAAAGTGAACGATGTGTGACTTGTGGTTCCAATTTATCCTTATTGTACTGTAGGCCCATCATGTTACGTCTAATAAAGAGAAGAGATGCCTTCTTCCAAAGCAAAAACAACACTAAAAAACACCTGGTTATATTCCTGTTGCCGCACCATTGCATTTGGTTGCGTCAATAAATAGGAGCCAATGGAAATTCTTAGTGTGGACGATAAAGAAAAATCTGAAAACGTCTTATTTGGCCTTACACTGTACGCATCCCTACTAACCATGTTCTTAAAATCATTGATTCGCAATCGCTTAAGTCGAACTAAAGCCAAAAGTTTTAGTCGGCAATCTTAAAGCTCTGTTGTTTCCCTACAACATTCAGTGCCTCTAATGCTATGTCCTTGGCTCGTAAAGATCAAGGTGTTTTTTTTCATTTTCTCCCGTTTACACACTTGGCTTATGTAAGCCAACAATTCTTCCTCTCAACAAGCCACTAAGTTATCGAATTTGACAAATCTAAAACAAATTATGTAAATATTTAACTACAAACATGAACGAAAAATTACAAAATTTCAGATGGAAAAGTTCAAGAATATTCTAATAAAACCGGAAAGATTAGTCGTATATAGGGCTGAAAATTAAATTATTTTTTCTGAACTTAAAATAAATACGTTTTCAAATTATTGAAATAAGATTATAAGTACTGCGTATTTACCATTCTTCTTCATTCCCTTTATTATTTCAGATTAGCAGCAATACAAAGTAACCTAATCTGTATACAAAACCGCTCCAATTTGGTAATTAGAGCTTAAATTAGGAAGTACGGTTAGTTTGTTTTCTCGGCTTGTGTCAGGTATTGCCAACCTCTACAGTAAATCTTATAATTTATTGCCTAGTCTAATAAATACCAGGTCTATGGGTAACTAAATAATGCACTACAATTTTGTTTATTTGAACCTTTATGTAGTCCTAATTCGGACTGGACAAATAAAATTTAAAAAAATACATCTTTACAATATTGGAGTTATTTACGTATATGAAAGTGTAGTCATGTTTATTTTAGATATTTTTTAATGCACGACCTTACTTCGTAATTCTGTGAGGTCATTTGCTCTTCCAGTAAGCCTCTTTTGGTTACAGTAAGCAATCTCTAGTGTAATGAACGGGGTCGCTCGGCTCTAGTGTAGCCCTCCTTCACTTCGACCTAAAGAGATCTTTTGTGAATACCCTTCGTTGTTTAGTGCCCAGTAATTCCTATACCTTTAGCAAAGTTCAGGATACTACGCGGTGCAAGCGGAATAATATCTCTAGGAGTAGGATATACCCCTTCGAGGTATTTAAGCCGTTGTCGGGTCAGTTCTCTGCATTTACAGAGAATGTGTTCCGCAGTTTCGTTTGCCTCGTGACAAAACCGACATTGTTCATCCTCAGTTTTCCCATTTTTTTGAGGTGATACCTCCAAGGGCCATGCCTGTTAGGAAATAACCAGTTTAAGTTTATTTTTTGAAGTTCCAGTAGCTTCTTTGTGTACTTAGGTGAATGCGAAATAAATATTTTCGCCTGCCTTTGTCCTGGGATGTTGTTCCAGTAAGTCTCTTTTTGACTTTTTCCCATGTTCTGAGTTCCTCGTAGAGGTGGCCTCTAGTGGTGCCAAGAAGGGCTCAGGTCCATAGAATGGTCTCTGTGCTCATTCCTTGGCGAGTTGATCGGCAATTTCATTGCCCTTCCACTCCTTCATGTCCTGGTACCCACTCCAGAGTAACTCTGTTGGTGTTTGGCCAGTTGGTTTAGTGATTGTCGGCATTCCCAGGCCAGCTTTAAAAACAGAATTTTAAAAGTGGTCCGGTTTTTTTTTTTTTTTTTTTTTGATAATTTCCTTGTTTTTAAAAGTTCTATTTTAATGTGTTTCCAAATAAAATCTGGATTTATCGCTAAACTCACACTGTTGGTATGGTTTTTTTTTGCTAAGAAGAGAAAAAACCGCCTTTACGCATATTGTAGCCGATGGTGTTTAGTGACCGCCAGTTATGTAGGATTACCTTAAGTTCTATCCGACATTGTTTCGATGATTTTCTTAATTGTCCGTAAATATTTTCCCAGTATTCTTTGACGTACACAGATTTTCCATCATGTTTTCTATGATAAATTTTAACCTGCTTGCTGGGCATATAATCTTTTGGCCTCTTCCCACCTGGGACAAATGAATAGGGTGTGTTCGGCATCATCAATGTCATAGCAGTAGTTACACTCCTCTGTTTGAACCCTTCTTTTATTATATAGGTACTTTCTGAACTATCCTATCCGTGTTCTGATAGTGCATGAGTTGAAAAGTAATTTACTTCTCCGTACGGTCGGTGGATGTATGTCAATATTCTCTATATAAGTCTGTTAGTCCAGCGACTTCTAGTTAAGTGTTTTCAGCTGTTCTGGCATCTTTTCATTAGGTTCAGTTTGGCTACATGCGATTCCACTGGTTTGCTGAAACTTGGTGCCAAACAGGGCTGTATATTCATTGCCATTGAACTATTCCTACCATTACTCTTTTTTTTTGACTCCTTGATCTGTCTTTTTAAGTAGCACATGTCAATGTTGCGTACCAAATGATTTTACACAGATATGCGGGACCACCGGCTTAACATGCCTTCCGAAGCACCTGTGAAAGGGGTTTACTGGGCAGAAATTCTACACAGTGGTTTGCCATTGCCTTCTGTGAGGGGACGAGCTATGAAAAAGTCCAATGTACACCTCGGGAATCAAACTCCGCGTCTCCACGGTGAGAGGCTGGTACGCTGCCACTACACCAACTTAACCATGGTATGATCATTTGCGAATTCTGGGAATAACCAAGCATTTGTCTCCTCACAATCCTGAAGCAATTACCCCAAAGATCACAGTCTAAAGTATTACAGATATTTTTTCAGTATGCTTTTTTTGTTGATTTCATCTTGTTACAAAGCATTTTTAAATATATTTATACTCTTCCCTCGTGTAGAAGTGGATTGCAGAAATATCCCTTCTAAAATTTCTTGTATATTCTAGGGCTACCAGTAGAATTTTTTTTGTCACAGGGACCAGAAGATCCAACAATTTTAATTATTAAAAGGTCAATTATGAATGGACCAAAATTTTAAAAAACTATAGGCTAACTAAGGCGCAAATTAAAAACAGTAAACGTCTTGATTACAAAACCTTTTGCTCTTATAAAACACGATAAGCACTAATTGAAACTATATTAACGTTATACAATATCTCATCCTGCGTTTTGTAAAATAATAAGTACATTCAATTAACTTACCGCTGTGACTTAATAAATAAACTAATTTAAATATAATTAGCGCAAACAATAGATTAAACTGAGAGGAAACTACGTTCAAATTTTGTAAAGCGAGCTGAATTGGCATGAAACTGATGTTGATTGGGGCTTCAAACAGGGGAGAAACACATCAATTCGCGCATTTGCGTCCCAAGCATATGGCGGACTTCAATTAGTAAACAAATTCACGGGGGAGTTCATTGCAAAGGTTTGAAGTTTTAATTTATTTAGGTAAATATTTAATAAAGCAATTACAAAATGTAACAAAAATGTTTTTAATTAGGCTCTTTATCTACAGATGCATGCATATTTGGACATTTTTAAGAAAAGTTTTTAAGTAAAATAAGTTAGTTTTTAACTTGACGCCCTCTAGCGGCATTTGTGAGATGAGTGTAGCAATAGTTTATACACCTGAAAATAATGCTAAAAATGCTCTTCTAAACGAGACCAAGTTCACTAAATTCGGTTAAAGCAAACCGGAGTTATTAGCACTTTTCTAAATTAAGCTTTAACCTTCCCCTACCACTTTATTTTAGGACTGTCAAAAATTACACATGAAGTTTCTGTGTTTAGAAAACATTAAAGATTAAAATAGTACCACTTATTGACAAACTTTATTTGATATTTTTTTGAGAAATGTATATTTTTATGTTTTGACATTGCCCTTACGCCCCCTAGCGGCCATCCCACAGATTTGAAAATAGTTTCCAGCAATTTCCCTTGGTCGCTTTATTCTAAAAATCTTTTTCCCGAAAGTTATGCTATTAGTAGTTTCTGAGATATAGCCGACTACCTCTCTTAGTGGAACACCCGGTACAAATACACATTTGTACTGTTTATTGTCTAAGTTTGAATTGCCATGAAATATTACAATCAAACTTTTCTATGGGCCTTATGAAAACAACTAAAATCTGGTTTCGCAAACTAGATTTTTAGAAAACCAGTACTTTACACATAACGTTTTAAATAACTCAAACATATTTTTCCTTTTAAAACGTGTTTCTAAATTTACACGGTTGTGTTTCAAATATATATCCGTACGTGACAACTAATCGCGCTAAGGGATGAAACAAACCAGAATTTCTTTCGTTTGGGCACGTCTCGACGAAACCGCCTTTGTTCAAGTTCTTTTCTCTATACAGAAAATAATCTTCTATGATTTTTAAAAGACAATTATATTTATTGTCCCGTTAATACACCTTGAATTATTTTTATGCTCGTTTTTCATTTTTAGAAGACAGGACGCTCCATTAAAAGACAGGGCAGTGGTTCAATATTAAAAAATGGGGGAAACCAAATTAATAAATCGTTTTTGATTAAGTATGTACAGTAGAGCAAATTAATTAAAATTACCGTTTACACTTATTATGTCTTTTCTAGACGGATAATATTATATTTATTATTCAAGTTGCTGTATTTCATTTTTTCTTGTTAAAATGACTAAATAATTTACTAAAATATGCTCTAGCAACTCTCAACAGAGCAATAATACTTTTATGCATCCCTTTAGAGTACGTCTGGAGAGGGCCCGAAGTTTCCACATTGTTTGTATCTTTATCTTTAGAGTGTCTAGACTGAAGAACCTACTGTCTGCAAATGTACTCCCTTTCTCCTAAACCTTGTATTCCCTTTAAGTTCAGTATTAATAAATTTCTTCTTACCTCATTGAAGTTATTGAAGACTCCCACGGTATGTGATATTTAGGTTTTAAACCTCCGTGGATTGTTCAAAGACCAAAAAACACTACAGAAACTCGTGGAAAAATGTTTGTTTTTAAACTTAACTAGAAATTCGATATATTTATTTTTTATACCAAATACAAAAATTGGGTAAGAGGACTGGATAATAAACATCTTAACACGATCATGGTTACCGGTATTGATGCAGGCTCTAATAGACATACCTTTTTAGCAGTTGGGAAAATCATTTTTTATCTCTATGACGAACCACGCCCAACAATAATTTTCAATGGCGGTCACGAAATTTGTTTTTTATGACATCCAGCCTTCCTGGACAATCAAAAGATAAAAAATTTGTTTTTTATGACATGCCTCCTTCCTGGACTAACAGAAGATAAAATATTATTAATTTAAAACTTATCAGGATAACTATGGTTCGGCCAACAATATTTTATGAAAGTACTATACTTTTGGCCGAACCATAGTTATCCTGATAAGTATTAAATCAATAATCTTTAAACAACTGTTTAATTTAATTTTTTTAGCTGGAGAAAGAAACTTTTTATTATTCTTAACTACATTTTTTTTAATGTTAAATGTAACTAAGAATAACGAAATTCGCAGGTTTTCCAAAACAATAGTTGTATAAATAAACTTCGAGGTAAAAATTTCAGATCGAAGTGAGTGGCTGCAACTCGATCTCCCCGGCACGGTTGGTATACGGATGGTTCCAAAACCGAGCAGGGAACTGGAGCGGGCGTGTAGAGAGAAATGAGGAATTCACAATTCTCCATTTCACTAGGAACACACAGTTCTGTATTTTAAACAGTAATATATGCTTTACTGTACTGTGCAAAAGGAAATAACAGGAGGGCTTGTAAAAATAAGCGGATCTGCATAATAACAGACAGCCAGGCGTCACTAGGGTCAATAGCAAACCCCAAAATAACGTCCAGGCTGACATGGGAAGGCCCAAAAGAGCTGGAAATCTGGAAGAACACAACAGGGAAACTCTCCTGTGGGTACCAGGACATTCGGGAATAGAAGTCAACGAAAAAGCGCATGGATAGCGAGATTTGGATCACCCACACCATATAGTGGACCAGAACCTGCCCTTGGAGTGACTAAACCACAGCACGAGGGCAAACCAGGGAATGGATCCGAAACAAACACGAGAAATACTGACATGGAAAAAGCTTTATAAGAGGCCCATCCAAAACAATGAAGGATAAACTACTCAGACAAAGTAGGAAAAGATTTCGCATAAAAGTAGGGTTGCTAACGGGCCACGATAACCTAAGAGGACACCTACACAAGATAGGCTCATACAATAGGGACCCAAGTTGCAGAATGTGCGACGAAGGGGAAGAAACAGCCTGCCATATACTGGGCAAATATGAAGCGTTGAATAGCAAAACACATTATTGGGCAACCGAAAATGAGCCCACAGAAATATATCAACCAACCAGTCTCGGGTTTATAGAGACTTGTAAAAGGAACAAGACTAATGGAAGGATTGTTCTTGCAAATTGGGGGCTGTTATACCCCCGGAGGGCTTTGCTCATGCATTCGCCAGCTTGCCCTCACCTCTCCAAAGCTTAGCAAGAGGCGGAGCAACCCTTCCGCATTGGTTACACCCCCGTTAAAACGGGTTAAGAGCGGGGCTAGACATATTTCTTAGGAACTCCGATGTAGTCCGGCTCGAAACCGTATCGAAGCTTCCGACTATTTCAATTAAGGAACCTATTCAAAGGCACATTCAGTTGTCGAGAAATGCAACAACAAAATCCAGATGTAACCGGTTTCTTTTAATTCCTTCTTTTGTCCTCACGAGCATATGCTCTATACCACCATTAGGTCAACGTCATCACGTGTGATTCCAAAAAGAAGTTTTATAGGAATCACTCCAGACTTCGAAACTCCACTTTCACCACACTCTGAATGGCAGGGTGAGTTTTTCCTTGATCCCCGACGGGCAATACAGCAGATACGGTTCATTCTACCGCCTACACGGAAAAAACTATGTAGTTTTTTTTATCGACCGCACCTCACTGGTCGGGGGTCAAACAGAAACTGAATGGAAGAATTGGTATAAAAAATAATGAGAGATTCGGCACAAAAAGCTCAATAGGCTGCGCTGCCTCCGGTAGTGAATCAAGACGGCCCCAGGGAAAAAGAAAAAGAATAATTCTATTTGTATTTTGTGGGCATGTAGTTGTGGATTGTATTTTATTTATACATTTTTTTGTATAGATGCGTAAAATATTTAAATGAAAATAATCAATCCTAAAAAATCGATCATTAGTTAGGTGTGTAAAAGTATTATTTAGCACTTTATATCATTTTTTTAAATTTGTTTATCTACAATAATAATAAGTTTTAACTTTAACGAAAAAACAAATAACATAGGATTTTGTTTTATTTAAATATTTTACGAAAAACAATTTTCCCATATTGTATTTTAATGTAATTTATTACAATGGCACACATAAAAATTTAAAATAACAGTATTTTTGTAACATTTTTTACTTAAGTCGTTTTGGACTCTATTTTATGGTAGGCACACACTGAGGAAATCCTCAAAGGAAAAATTGCACAGTGCCGGCTTTAAGGATTTCCGGAGCGTGTGTGTCTGAGAAAGTCTTTGTTCTTCGGATTGTTCAGGTCGCCGGCCCAGCCTACGCGTTTTTCCCTATGAGGATTTCCTCAGTGTGTGCCTGGTATTAGTACAATTTTATTTTCGTAACATTTACAATTCATTTACGTTATACTAAAATAGTTTTATCCGTTTTCGGTATATTTAACCACTGTCCGGACCATTAAAATCTGTTGGTGCGTTATAAAGGTAATGGCATAATTTGGGTACATTAACAATGTCATGTTTCGGTTAATAGAGACACATGGTCTTAGCCTTAGCGTTGGGGCGAGGTTGACTTAATTGTTTCATTACTAAGAATTAAAGTCAAAAGTAATTTTTCAGGATTTATTCATAGAATTAATAATGATGAGGATCATTTATTTGGATTTTTGTGGCTGCTTTAAGATACAGTTTGATTTAGGGACGTAATTTTTTGAATCCTGATAAACTGATGAAAATATTAGGTGTTATTAAACAATAGTTTACACTATTTTACAGTTTTTACACACCTAGTCCTAAAATATACCTGCAATAAGAGCGCACTAAAAAATAAGTATATTTTATTTAATTTTTAGTTATTTGCTTTAATTTTTTTTTTAATTAATTTTTTTTTTGGTCAAATATAAGTTTAAGTTGTTGAATATTAAGGGTTATTTGTTTGACTTTGTTTTAGCATTTTATAAAAAAACGTTTTAATAAACAAAAACCCTGTTTTGTTGCATTTAAAGTTAACAATTTTTTTATCCTAAAATTTTGGAAAACAAAATAAAATAAATAATGTCAAAATTTTTAATTTTTATGTAAACATTACTATAAGAACTATTATTTACTATGTATTTAATTGCAGTTTTATTTAAAAATGTAAATTTTCTTGTTATAATTATATTTACCGTATATTATCGTAAACTTATTTCATTCGCATTTTATTTCCTGCCACACTTCCTGTAAACAAGATTAGGTTTATTTTTGTTAATTAATCACCAATTTTGTTTCTGATATTTGCAAAAATATAGGGTTCTGTAAAATCATATTATTTTATTAAATTATTTATTATGTCAGGCAATTATTGCTATAATTTATTTATTTATGGGATTAAGCCCATTTGTACAAAATAGTTCTACAATAAAAAAAGTGGAAAAATATCATATAAGACCTAAAAATGATAAAATCAATACACTTTAAAATATAAAATAATTTTAAAAGGTATGCATACATAAAATCTCTTTATTTTAATTAAAACACATCAGAGCCAACTACAACTAGAACTAATAAGTGTTTTACAATTATAATTTCCTTATTAATATTTAAAAGAATCCATTAAAGCAATAAAAAGAATATTTCATATATTATTATTTGTCATTATTCTGTTTTTAGGTGACTGTTTGCTATAAAGAGTTCTGTTAACAAAGCTTAAAATTTTTGTTACCCTTTAAGGAGAAACATTAGCTTACAAATAATTTTAAATTATCAGACAATATTTCTGGGCAATTGTTATTTCCATTTAATAATTTAAATATACCCAATATGTCAACAATATGTGAAAAATATCTCTTTTTTAGCAATTTTGCTAATTTTTAAATCCTTCGTCATTTGACTATAATAATAAATATTCTTAATAAGGATTTGTTGTGAAAATGCAATATGTGTAGAAAATTTTATTTGTAATAAATGGAATGTATTTATACAAATCAATAAAAAAGGCTGGTACTACTCTCTAAGTACCAAACTAAACGTGGTCTCACTTGTTGATTTTATACGATAATTAAAAAATGTAGGTATTTATTTGTTCCTAAAAATATCTTTGTCATCATTATTTTCCATTTTAAGAATCATTTTAAGTCATCGAAATTTACTATAAAAATCGCATAATATAAACAATTTTATTATCATTAATAACAGTATGGAGTAATGGAGACATAATACCACCCTGTACAGGGTGTCCGAATTTCGCTATAATTACAAGATATCTTGGGTATTATTGGATAGAGACTTGCAATTTTTGGCGAAGTGTCGCTACTGTGTGATAAAACTAAAGATGGAATTAATAGGTTTTTTATGGCGCTCTTCCTTTCGGACTTATAGGGCGAATTTTTTTTTTACCACTTTATATTTCAGTAATCTTGTAACTTACAACATAATATTAGACATTTTTGCTAATGTAGTTAGCTGTTTTTCAAATTAAATATTTTTCGAGATATGAACCAAAACACATGATTTTTCTTATGGAACACCCTGTAATTAATTAATAATTTACGCCAGGTGCGAGCTAACTTTATAGTTTTTTTATATTTTTAGCAATTATTTTAAGTTGTAAAATTTAATCTATTTTGCATAGCAGCCTGTTATATAGTCCTAACTAAACTATTTATTATTAAAAAAAAAGAAAAACGAAGTTTCTTGGATTTTTATATATTTATTTATATTAAATTTTAACTATTACAATATTTGCTACCTAAAGCAGAATATATATGCTTTAAAAGTTACCTATTTTTAAAGTATAGGAATCTTAAAATTCTCTCTAAAAAAATTAAGTTTTTAGTCTATGCCTAAATCCTATTTTTAATAGCATTAGATTTTATATAAAAAAATCTAATCTTACAAAACTTAAGTGCAAAAACTAACAACCTATTTTTTAAAATATTGCTTAAATTGCAATCCATTATGTCCCATGCATTTATTGGTGTATTTTCCCCCTTTTAGGTAAATGCACTGAAAAAAGAATTCATTTGAATTAAATAAAAATGGAATTTATTTTAACAAATATTTGTTTGGTACGGGCTAAAGATATAATAATATGAATAAATTTACAGATTGTCAATATTTATTAAAAAAATCAAACATTTATTTCTTATTGATACATCCATACCAACAAGCAATTATATGCAAATATATATATATATATATATATATATATATATATATATATATAATAATATATATATATATATATATATATATATATATATATATATATATATATATATATATATATATATATATATATATATATATATATATATATATATATATCCGATCTGGAATTTTTACCTTGAAGTTTTTGTTGAATGAGTATTGGGGAATCATCTGGTCTGTTCTCTCGCCCAGGGTGTTGCCACCAACCTGACTTTCATATTCCTTACTTATATGATCTTGTTTGGCGGCAATATGTTAAATATCCAAATAATTTTTAGACAATAGTAACAGGGATATTACATATATTTAATAAGTTTATCAAAACTACTTTTCTTTATGAAAATGCGCTTTTAAACAAACGTTGCTTGGCTAGTATACCTTAACAATAGAAGGGAATGAAACTTCGGTAATAGGTACAAAATTATTATTTTATACCTATTACCGAAGTTGCATTTCCTTCCAATGCGCTTTTAAGCAGCCCAATAACTTAAATCAGTGATTGTAAAAAGTAAGCTAATATTCTGAATAATTACTTATCCCACAACTATTTAGAGTTCTGCCCACAAAAATAGTTTTCATTTTAAATTAGCTTAATTTAATGGCCAGAGGTTTGATTGGATAGTTGCAAAATGAAGTCGTTAGATAAATAAAATAAGATAAAATAAAAAAAAGCAGGCAATATTTGGGTGTCTTAATTATTGAATTAATTATAAAACTCAAAGTCATATAAAACTGCTTTAGGGTCATTTTAATATTGTTTACAATGTATTGCCTTAGTTTTTATAAAATTATCCGATTCTTTGTATATCTTTTAAACTAAAATGATATATTTTTATTACAAAAAGGTCTTCTTTCTACACGTTTAAATCAAAAAATGTTTTTCTGCCGTGCCATTAACACCTGACAGATTAATATGAATACCTGTTCACCCCTTGGTGGAAGTGTCATTACTTATTACCACAACTAAAAAGTTAAGTTTTAAAATTGTTTATTTTTTTTAGAAACTAGTAAAAAATGGTAGTTTTAGGAATTTTTTAGTTAAGGTAAACAGGTATCTGCATCAATCTGTCGGTGTTGTCATTTCTTGATTTAAACGTAATAGACGTTTTTAATTTAAAAATATATTATTTTATATCAAAAAATGTACGATCAACTGAATAATTACATTAAAAAATGGCGCAGTCCATTTAAAAAAGCATCAAAATGACTATTTGTTTTATTTGATGTTGAAGGATTTTTTAATCATCATTTTCGGATTCGGTGGGAAAAATTATAAAAGATGACTAATTTGTTTTTTTTCACAAGAGTACAGGTAGAGACAGAAAGGCGGCTTGTCTAGTTTCAGAGAAAAGAAGTTTATAAATTTACATATGTTTTGTTTTAGCGTAGTAATTCCAGATTTCTGTAGAAACTATCCTTGCATTTACTTTTTTATTTATAAATAATACAACAGATCCATGATAAAATGTATTGGAGTTGGGATAGCTAAATAGAGGCAGACAGTATTGCCAACTACCATCTCTACCACCATATCTTTAAAACTGTTTATTATAAATCTTGTATCCTACTTTGGGATACAAAGCTTGTAAATCTTGAATGTTTTTTTTTTAATTTTTGATAAAACTGTAAACATGGCAAAATTAAGTGAAAATTCTTATCACAATAAAAAAAATTGCTAGTCCAGCAAAATTAGTTGGTAAGAACAAGTAAGGAACTAACTTAAAATAAGAAGATGTCTCACAATGAATACGTGTTTGCTAACAATGATCAATCATGTATTAAAGTCTGAATTATACCTGCTGCTTACTTGCAAACCTAAAGATCAGGTCGAGCCATCTCATTTTTGCGGGTATTATTGTGTACAATGACCTCTAAAAATATTATAGATAAAAAAATGTCCGCAAGGGCCTGAAAATAGCCTTCAAGAGCCCGGAAAGCCGTTTTTTCAACTATTTTGGCCGCTATCTCCCGAAATATGACACAATAAACACAATTCGTGTTTAGACAAAAATAAAGAGCAGTTCATTAGATGCAAAAATGACACCCATCACTTTTGTCAAGAATTTGATATTTT
>JAHBCN010013279.1:0-24845 GCA_019359885.1 Listronotus oregonensis | reverse complement strand
AAAAATGAAACTAAAAAAGTGCCAAAAATACGATATTTTTATAATAAAAAACCTTTTTAATGTTATCTTATTAAGCAAAAAAATTAAGGCAAGTTTGTAAAGGAGTCGTTCATTCTAAGAATTTTTAGTTTTTGATATGTTGTCACTTTAATATTCTTATATGGTGACTTTGCTGCTGATTTAAAGTTTACTTTGATTTGTATTTAGCTAGGAAATTTACCTTTAAGTTGGTTATGATGTCATCAATCCTAACTCTGATTATAACTGAAACCGCAGCAAAATTGTCATAAAAAATATAAAATAGCCAATATTTTGATACTCAAAAATATTTGGAATAGACAGTCTTTCTCAAAAGTACCCTTATTTTTAATACGTATTAAGATTTAAAGAAATTCTAAAATCTGGAGGTTTCCCTTTAAAAATATATTTTGGCAGTTTTTTCAATTGCATTTTTAATCTCATTTTTTGAACCCCCTGTAATAATAGTTCATGAAAGTGATATGTAAAAGTAGGTCCTCTTCAACAAGAAATTTAACATGAATTAAATAATAAAGTCTATTTTATAGCAAAAATTAATAATAATGATTTTATGGCCTGGAAAGGTCATTTTTGACGTAAAAACTTAAATAAGACAAAAACGCTTAGACTTAGATATGGTATATAATACAAAAAATCTGCCTGAAATCTTGCGGAAAATCTTAAAGTGTAATATTATAAAGGGTGTTTGATTTCAAATAGCAACAGTAGTAGAGCTTTAATTTTTTTAAATTGTATTCTTTTTATAGGTATATAGAGAGAAGTGTCTTTTGGTGGGACAACCCCTTGTATTTATTTAAATTATACATGGGTATATTGTTATTAATATGCTTCTGACACGAGGCACATTGGTAAAAGCAAAATGTATTTATTCTGGTTTGTTTTAAAATCAAATAAATAAAATTATCTCATTAAAATGAGAAAAAAAATCCTATTAACACGGGTCCGGAAACGCTCAATTTTCGAATTACGATCCGTTAAAGGGCAACGAGTTGTAATTATTTGCAATTAATACAAAAATGTAATTTAAATAAAATTTTACAGATTTATAATATTATATGGAATCTAACCAAATAAAAAGTAAATTAATATACAGGTAATAAAAGGTAGATTTTAAAAGTGGGGATGTTTTGTCACTAAAACTTTTTTGTGTTACATTATTCGTAAATTTGAGTTAACATTAAAAAAGCAGACAATTTTAAGTAAAAATACCACAGCAAAAAATAGTTTTTGTGTTTAAATTAAAAACCCTAATACTCACACAAGATCTTTTCATTTTAAGAGACGATGCTGCCAAAAAGGTTACGTCTACTTTTTAAAAAATATCGTTATAATTTTACTTAGAATTATCCGTTCCTTTTGACTAGTAACTCAAATAAAAAAAAGAATCATAAAAATGTTTTATTGACTAAACATCTCCTACCCTTAAAAATCTACCCTTTGGCAGCCGAAAATTAATTTATTTTTTATATCGTTAAACTTTACTTTTAATTCAATACTAATCTGTAAAATTTTAACTAAATAACATTTTCCTAGTAGTTGCAATAAATAAAAAAACCGTTTCTATTACTATCCCTTGGTCATAATTTGAAAACGGGGCATTTGTGGAGCTCTAATAATAGGAGCTTTTTTTAATTCTAATGAAGAAAAGACTTAATGAAGCAAAATTCTCCCTTTTAACTATAGACCTACAGTAAAGCGCACCGTACTGCGAACATAGAGGCTCCTGGATGATTTTGGATGTACCCAATTCTAAAATACCAATAATAATTTTGTGGCTTGCATTTTAATTTCTGTCTCGTTTCTCACGTGGCTCATTTTTGGTTGGGACTGGTGGGAGTACGGTGATAAATTCGGAAGAGTTATCTGCCCTGTTTAGTTGTGTACTACGTTTTTATTTTTAGTAAGAATATGCAGTGTTTATAGGCAAGTAACAGGAGCTAGCTAGCATCAACCGTCTTCGATCGGATTTCTTATCAACCATAAATTTAAAATTAGTTGCTTACGAGACCGCAACGTTTGCTACGGTTTTAAGAATCAAACAGTTTTTCCTAATAAAATAAAAGAATTTTCTCAATAAATAATGAACGTAGAAGATATTTAAAAAAATAAATTAATGTGCATTCATAAAAAAAAAAGAAAAAATCTTCAAGTTATCGAAGATGCTCAAATAAACCACCTTCCTGAGCCAAACAATAACCAAGATTGTCATAAAAACGCCTTCTGACATTTGCTAGAATGTTAAGGGTAATAATCGTAAAAGAATTTCAATTTGTAATTGCAATTCTTGTAGATTATTAGCCCTATTCTCCTGGAAACCATAAATTTGTGATTTTACGTGACCCCAGAGTAAAAATCGTTGGGTGAGACCATGAAGAACAATGTTTCTTATAAAATTTTCATTGTTATTTTCCATTACAGTTTCAGCAAAATTGCTATTCGTCTAAAATGATCATCAGGGAAAATTTCATTTGTTTTTCTTAGTTTGTACACCAAGGATCGGTATCCATTTTTTAGGCACTTTTTCCAAACTGGATCCTTTGCTCATTAAGTATTATTAATCTTTGTTGTACATTTGTTTGCCGAAAATTATGATCGATAAGCAATGTGTGCGGCGTTTTTAGGTACATCCAAAATCGTCCAGGATCGTCCTATGTTCGTAGTGCTCTGCGCTTTACTGTATATCTCTTCTTTCTGTTGTTTGCAAAGTAATAGAAAAATTTATTAATTTCCAAATTTTAAAGTATCTGAAAAGAAAAACAAGATCTTACATGATAGACAGCTGATCTTCTTTCCTTTGTCTCACACCACTGCAACAAGTCCCTTGAGTTTCTTGGTGAATCCTAGATGTTGGTCTTGTCATATCCAAAGCTTTCGATCAGGTCTGGCATGATGGGCTTCTTAACAAAGTTCCTTTTTACAGTCTTCCACCAAAGCTTTGCTCTTGGTTCTCCAGTTTCCTTTCTAATCGACGTATATCAGTTGCTGTAGATGGTCATTCTTCCAGCTTTTACCAAATTAATGCTGGGGTGCCCCAGGGCTCAGTGCTGGCACCCACGCTGTTTCTTCTACACATTAACGATGTTTTTTCTTCTACAATCAATGCCATTTATAGTTTTGCGGACGATAGTACCCTCCGCTCTAATATTTAATTTCTTAAGCCACCATGTAATTTTGATTTGGAAAACAAGCGCAGGTCAATGCACATATCTCTTTCACAAGACGCCAAACTTATTTTGGATTGGAGCCCCAAAAATCTTGTTCAGTTTAATGCCTCAAAAACACAGTCATGGTCGCTGTCGCGAAAAAAGTCTGCCAATGCTCATCCGTTACATATGAGCGGCCAAGTTCTGCAAAACAAAGAGTCGTTTAATCTTGTCGACATTACTTTTGAGAATAACCTCAACTGGCACAAACACATTACATCCATAGCCTCGGCAACTTTAAAAAAGCTTGGATTTCTCTTCGAGCCAGAAAGTATGTCTCTTTTCATCGTTCTAATCTGGACTTTAGAATATTAGGAATGCTCCCTACAACACTTAGCATTCTGCACTCCATTCAAAGAAGAGCCATTCGTCTAATTAATGATCCCACGCTCACAGAAAGGCTTTCTCTTCTTGCCCACCGTCGAGGTGTAGGGATCTGTCGTCTTCTATAGGTATTTTTATGGCTTCTGCTCAGAGAATTGATAATTTTTTCTCTGGCAGCCCCCAACAGAGCAACACGTGGTGCAACTTTTATGGATCATTTTACAGTTCAGTTAGAGAGGCCGCAAACTTCCCGCTTTCTTCGTTTCCTCATTCCTAGAGAGTCAATACTATGGAACCTGGACTATGGAAATTTGGTGATTTGACTCCAGATGCTAACAATCTAAAAATTGTATATATCGTAAAAAATCAACATCTTTGAGTCAATCAGCATGTATGAAATGTATAAACATAATAAAAACCCTACAAAAAACTTGCTAAATGACTAAGTGGACTAAGAGATTCTAAGTTATCTACAATTCTATAAATTGGGCCGTTTTATTATTATTAAAATATGCGAATTTGTATTCTGAATATAAATAGATTATTACTATCTTTAACGAAAGCCCACAAAGGATACATACCTGAGTAGAGTAGAGTACTGTGGGTTACGAATTTTTTAATAGTAAAACCAATTTTTTCCCAGGCAGATATATTTCGTAATTTAATTTATTCGGTTTAAAAATTGATTAATTTTACCAAACTGAAATCACACTGTTTTTATAAAAAGTATTAAAAGGTTACAAAGTATTTCGTTTTATATCTGGTAATTTAACTTACATAGTATTAAAATGATAAATGAGGATACAATTTTTAAAGATTTAGAGACCAATTTAAAGTATTTTTTGGAAATATTAATTGCTCCCAAAAACATTTTACTTTGTATTTAACGATAAAAAATTAATTTATTTCTCTTTTTATTCCAAATGGCCCCAAATAATTATTATAATGGTTTTTGTTTAGCTTTCGCAAGTACACTAGACACCTTGAAAAATGTTTAAAATTATGAAAACGCTGGGTCACCCACGTGCTTTTTTCCTTAACAAACTTAGTAACTAAACCAGGAAACTTATTTTTAGCATATTATTTAAGTGCTACTTTCCTCAAAAAAGTCATAATTTATTTCTTTAAAACAAATTTTTAATCTAGTTTACACTTAAAAAGATGTTTTAGTAAAAGTATTTTTAGAATTTAAGATGTTAATATAATTGAACTTAGATTAGAAAACCATTTTAAATAGTATTATTTGTTTAAAATTTTATTATTATTTTCTTGCGAAATTTTTATAAAACATTTAATATATTTTTTAAGTAATTTAAAATAAAAAGTAAGAAAAAACAATATTTTAATAAGTTCAAAGTAAAACATCGTATTTACTTTGGAAAAAAAACTTTAATTTAAATTAAAAAAATCTTAAGTTATTTCATACCTTAGTTAAATAAGTTAAAAAATAGGTTTGCTAAGAAATCTTAAGCTAATGCATGGCGTTAGCAAACTTAATTATTTATTTTTATTTGTTAACAATTTTTTTCCTTGAATTTAACTAAAATAATAAAAGTAGGTTTAACCTACACCTCTCTTTTATTTTTCACAACATGTAAAATTATAGCACGCCTTTATTTAAAAGTGTTAGACTGTGTTATGGTTTCAATAACACTAAAATAACACTTTCATTGTCTTTATTTGTTAATTGATAAACAACGTTTTGCTAGTGATGTATATCCAACCGTTTTCAAGTGATAACTAAAAACTATTCTTAAAAGCTACGACCTTATACAAGGTAATTCCTAATTCCGCTTTTTTTAACTGTGCATACAACTTATTAAAATAAACAACTCCTTTAAAAACCTTTTTTTAAAAAACCCAAAAATAACAAAGCTACATAAACCTATTTGAAAAAGCGTCTAGTGCGGCCTGGGCAAAAAGAGTTTATTTCTTATTTACGTTTATTTTTTGCCTTATTAATCACGCATTAAAAATTAGTCGCTTTGCTTTTACTAGACGAGGTGAGGGTTTATTTTAAATTATTGTTTAATTGCGAAAATGACACAGCACAAAAACGATGAATTCATGGATATGTTGCTAATTTTTTATAGATTTTCGTCAATCTACGGCCGCTGCTTCAAGATTGTACGCGTGACGGTTTTCGTTGCGGGCTCATCCAACAAAAAGTTCTCGGTTGATTTCAAGTCAGGTCGGTTGAAGTAAAAAAAAATGTAGACAACATTGCAGCAAAATCAGTTGTATCCCGTTTTCGTTCAACGTGTCCGAGCCCTACAGCGTCAAGTTCAGTTTTGTGTTTACCCGAAATGAAATTAAAAATTTCCGACAGGACCGTATTTGACACACACTAAATGAATGTAAGTTTCTTATTTTTCAGTATTTAAAAAAAAAGGTTATTTGAAAAAGTTGTTTATTTTAATGAGTTCTATACACAGTTAAAAAAGGCAACTTAGAAATCACCCTGTATACTATCCGTTGTTCACCAAGCTATTCGCTATTCTGCGAATCTTTTTTGGAGTTAATTTAATATACGGAATAGTCATTAATATTTGGTCCTATGGAGTCTTATTTAAATTAGAGTTTTTTGATATTTATCGATTGTTTCCTTACCAATCTCTTACTGTAGCCGTTCTGCTTAATATCCCTAGTTATATTACTTATTTAGGCTTGCAGGGATTCCTTACTGTTACATAAGGTTACTGCGCAGTTATATAAAGTACGTATGACTCCTTGCTTCGTTTCGTTAGAGTGATTGGAATTCTGATGTAAATATTGTCCAGTGTGGATAGGTTTTCTGTAAACCGATGTTGGTATATGTCCAATATTTCTTTAACTACTAATTATAGCACACTATTGGTAAATTTTTTAAACATCTGTGGTCAACAGTTTTTAATTTTACACGGTTAACGATCCTTAAAAAAATCCTCATATTTTCATGTAAAACTATATCGAAGTTTTGATAGGGGAAAAATATGGTGAAATCTTTCGTGCAATGTACATACTTACCGTTAGGCCAAAACTTGGCCTGGTGCACTACCGCGCGCCTCCATTAAAAATATGTTTTAAAGTAAATGCACTAGAGTAAGTACATTAAAAAGGCTTTTTTTAATAAACTTAAAATTGTAAAAAATTCACTAATATTAATTTAGTGCTCTTAAGCAAAATATTTTATTTTTTTTATTAATGCACTTTCATCCAAAATTAAACACAATAATAACTTTTAAGATTAGAAATTGCAATTGTAATACTTTAAAATTCCCGTAAACAAGTTTTTTAGGAACCAACATGTTTGCAAAAACTATTTAGGTGAAACACGTGCCCTTTTTATGTGAATGTTTTAAATATTATATAATCATATTTTATTACAAATATGTACATAGCAATACATACCATTAAACATAAGCTAATAAACTCTATTAATTATAACTAGCCATATATTTTAATTAAGTTAATTGAACCATAAAGTTTAATTTTGTTACTAAATACAATATTGGCACAGAGGCAATTTATCGGTTGGTGTTCCTAATGATAAAAAATTTAAGGCATAATTTTAATTTTACGTTTTAAAATAAATCGTACCTGCGCAATTAAGATTTAGTATTAAAACTTTATCTACAAGTAGTCAATAGTCTCCTTCGTAGCATAGAGGACAATCCCCAGCCGGGGAGACATATTTAGGTGGTAGTTATTTAAAATAACGTCCGTGTTGTCTAAAAGATGATACAACGTTGATGAAACTAGAGAAAAATTGGTTAAATATCGAAAAACCCGGCACCCACGGTACTCCATTACTCGGGCGTCAATCTTTTGTAGGTGCTCATAAAGATACAAAAAATACCAAATTTAGAGATATCTAAATGTTATTGAGCTTTCCTATAATATTTTCAAAATAAATTAATTATGGCATCTTGGCACTAGGCCAAATTTCGGCCTGGCGCACGCAGTATGTATATTACATGAGATTTCAGTGTATTTTTCTCCCTGTCCAAAGTCAAAGTCAAATATTCTTTATGGTTATAAGAAAAAAAAATTGTTAATAAAGATTATAAAATTTAACACTAAAAGACAAACAATCAATAATATCAAAGTAAAAATTCATTTAAGAAAAATTTAAAGAATTTTCTATATAGGTACTGTATTTATTTACACTCCTAAAAATCCTATGTTTACTCTGAAGCTTCCATGAGGCTAACTGCCATAATTAGATATAGTATTGTTAATAAAGAATTCGATAATCCCATTTTATTTAGTCCAAAGCCGATGAGGAACCAAACAAATAGAGAAACAACATTCACAAATGTTGCAAAACATAAAACAGCACACTAACAGGAAAACAAAACATTAGCGTCAATTCAAATTAAAAAAAAACAGAAAAAATGCACGCATAAAACAAACTAAGTCAGTTAAACACAATTAAAAGGTATCAGTGTAGTACTCCTGCAAGTTGTAGCTAGATAATGCTTTATCGACCAGTAGGCTTTTTACTTTACTTTAAATAATCTTAAGGCGTAGTAGTTACCCAGAGACTGAAGGAGGTGATTGTAAATCTTCTTACTTTCATAAAATATAGAATTTTTTGGGTACTTTCATAACTTTGTTACCGTTTTGGGTAAAATTATGAGATCTGGTATGTAAATTAACCTAAGTACTCAAATTTTATATAAAAAAAATTGAGAAACGAAAGTCAAGTAGTTTCTAAGATATTTGATTCGATAACTAACTACACTTTACCACTGACTGACTTACTCTCTCACTAACCTACTTATTACTTTATCAAAATTTTGGGGTACTTAAAATTTGGTACCCAAGTAGGTTTTAGGACACAAGTAAAAAAAAATCTAAAAACTGCACATTTTTACTGAGAAAACCCTGAAATAGGAGCGATAATGGGGGTATTATGGAAGTTTGCAATTTGATTGATCCCGAGTACTAGAGTTTATAATGCAGGCAGGATTTTCTTTACTAAAAAAATAAAATTGAAACATTATAACTTTGTCTCAATTATTATCATTCCAATATTTATTGAACTTACAAAAAAGGGAAGAGATCCCACCAAAAACACTTAAGCAATATAAGGGCCATATTCCTATCTACAAATCTCCCCTCTTAAAGTACTAATTTCTAGAATTAGACCAAGTTCTCTTCACATTTTTATTCTAAAGAAATTATTATTGATTATGTATGTTGAATTACAAGTTCTGGTTATATATAATAGAAAGGTACTGAGTTATGCATCCTAGCTATAAAAAGGATGTGTTATTTAATTAAAATATAATTTATTTCAAATTAAATTGTGGTCTAATTTTAGATCTAAGTCCATCAAGAGGCCGAGAATTTTGGATCGGAACTTAGCCTTTATCTTACATAAGTATTTTAAGTTATTATTATTTTTTTATTTCTTCAAATTAAATTTAAAAAATATATGAAGACACGATCTACATATCTTTGCTATTTTTTTCACAACATATCAGATTATGGCACATAGCAAATTTATTAAACGCTTGTATTCAATGAAATTTTTTTACAGAAGTATATATTAATAGCATTTTTTAGATCTAGTCTGATAAAAAAATATAATATTTTATGGAATCTCTACAAGGCTAAGCAATTGTAAGGTAGGACTACTTTATTATGAAGTAATAAAAAGTTGTTTTTTTTATGGTTATATCTTATAAATTAAAATATTTAAAAGAAATCAAGGACAGATAAAATAATTATTTGTAGGAAATTATATATTTATTTAATATCAATATTTCTATGTTTTACGAGCATATTTTTTGACGCACTGATCCAAAAAACCTTATGAGTTCAGTAATCACCCCACTTTAAAATTCTAATTTAATTTACCCTTACCGTAAACTACCTTTTAGTCCCGGATATATGTTTAACTACAAGTTCCGGTTATATACAGGGTAATTCCTAAGTTGACCCTTTTTTTAACTGTATACAGATCTTATTAAAATAAACTACTTTTTTAAATAACTTTTTTTAAAATACTAAAAAATAGGAAACTTTCATTCATTTGGTGTGTTGAATAAGGTCCTGTCTTAGGTAAGTTGTCACCGCCCAAGAAATATTCGGGCTATAGTGCTTGAACACGTTGAACGTGATTTTCCGCAATGTTGTCCTTACTTTTTTTAAATTAAACCGACAATCTCGAAGTAACCGTCGCAGATTTACAATACTCTTCATAAATGAGGAACATATCCACGTATTCATTGTTTTTAAATTGTGCCATTTTCGCGATTTAACAACGATTTAAAATTAAAATTAGCCCTCGCCTCGCCCGGTCAAAGCAATGCGACTGAGTCATAATGCGTGATTAACAAGACAAAAAACTAACGTAAATAAGAAATAAACTATCTTTTTATGCCCAGGCCTGCACTAGACATACTTTAAAATAAATTTATGTAGCTTTAATATTTTTGGGTTTTTGAAAAAAATATTTTAAAAAGTTGCTTATTTTAACAAGTTTATACACAGTTAAAAAAAAGCCTAACTTAGGAATCACCCTGTATAATACAAAGACACTGAGTTATAAAAAGGATGTAAAGACTGTGTAATTTATTTATAATAAAATTGTGGTCTAATTTTAGATCTAAGTTCTTAAGAGCCTGATAATTTTGTATTGGAACTTAGTCCTTATTTACCATAAGTATTTCGGTTATAATTTTTTTATTTCTTCAAATTAAATTTTAATATTTTGCGAAGACACGATCTACATATCATTGTTGCTCTTTTTTCACAACATATCAGATTATGGCACACCATTAGCAAATTTATTTATCGCTTGTAATCAATAAACAAAAATTACAGAAGTATTTATTAAAAGTATTTCTTAGATCCGGTCTGATAATAAAATATCTTTTGTGCTTTTGTAAAAGCTCTACAAGACTAAGCAATTGTAGGATAGGACTACTTTATTATGAAATAATAACAGGTCCGTTTTTTTTTCATGATAATATCTTATAAAATAAAATGTTTAAAAGAATTTCCGTACAGTTTAAGTTAGTATATAAAATAACTATTTCTGGAAAATATATATTTTTATTATCCATATTTTTATGCTTTTGCTGGCAGCAATTTCTTTTTAAAATAGTTTTTGACGCACTGATCCAAAAAAACCTTATGAGTTCAGTAATCTCCCCATTTTTAACTTCTAATTTAATTTACCCTTAAGGTAAACTACCTTTTAGATCCGGATATATGTTTTCAAGAACTTTTTGGGTAACACACGTGCCCTTTTATCAAGAAGACCTTTTAAATTATGTCTGTATTATTGTTGTTGCTAAAACGTGTACTGCTCTTTGTTTGTCGGTTAGGTAAATATATAATATTATTATGCTTAAGTATTATTTCCAAACAATTATGTTTATAGAAATGCATAACATAAGTCATTCGCGAATAAATAATGGTATTAATTATGACAGGCAATATATTTTAATTTGGTTAATTTTAATTTAAACCCCTTTGTTACGGGGTACGATATTAGCATAGAGGCAATTTACTGCTTGTCAGAGCGGGCACGGATGCTACAAAAAATGAACCGATTTACGGATACGGAACCTCATAAAGGAATCGAATCACCAATACGAATCACGATTCCTTTTTTAAGGAAAAAGAAATCGAATCACCTTTAGTTTTTATACCTATAAATGTAACTACGATACGAATAATACTACATAATCCAGATGATAAATCAAACGTCTATGATTTAAGTATGAAGCCCAAGCCACGAAATATAATTTTAGACTCATTTTAGAGTGCTGTAACTCTTAGTCACCTTAGTTTTTTGGTAAATATTCTTTGAATGAACCACCCTTAAATGGAACATTTTTTCGAACTGTATTCCAAAACTTGCGATGCTAGATCTTTATAAGGTTTTTAAATGTGATTCTCAAAATAACCTAAAGCAACGTATAAATGGAACATTTAAATGTTATTTTTAAGAAAGTTTTACAGTACGATTTAATAATTACTCTGCTTGTGAAATATAAAAATGTATTTAAATTTAATTTTTTTTATCTTGGGACAGTCCACGAAGGCTGATGCCTAAGTACTAACGTACCGTGGGTGTCTTCAGTGTGGTGAGAGGGAGTTTGTTCACACGGGACTTAAATTTTTGGAGATTGGAAGGAGAAGGAAAAACTTCTGCGGGCAGCAGGTTCCATAGTCTTGACACTCTAGGAATAAAGGAACAAAAGCGGTGTGTTGGGGCCTCTCAACTGAACTGTAAAAGAATGCATAAAAGTGGCACTACGTGTTGCACTGTTGGGACTGCCAGAGAAGGAATAATACTGGCCAATTCCTCTGAGCAGCAGCCGTGAAAATACCTATAGAAGAGCGACAGATCCCCTACGCCTTTCTGTGAGCGTTGGATCATTAATAAGACGAACAGCTCTTTTTGCAATGGAGTCCAGAATGCTAAGTGTTGTAGGGGACGCCATTCCCCAGACATGAGAACAATATTCCAAAGAGGGTCTGATTTGGGATACATACAGAGTGTACAGATTGGAAGAAGAGAAATATTTTCTGGCTCGAAAGAGGAATCCAATCTTTTTGAAGCTGCCGAAGCTATGGATGAAATGTGTTTGTGCCAGTTGAGGTTATTCTCAAAAGTAACGCCGACTAAATTAAACGACTCTTTGTTCTGCAGAACTTGGCCGCTCATATGTAAGGGATGAGCATTCGCAGACTTTTTCGCGACAGCGAACATGACTGTGTTTTTGAGGCATTAAACTGAACACGATTTTTGGCGCCCCAATCCAAGATAAGTTTGAGGTCTTGTGAAAGAGATATCTGCATTGACCTGCGCTTGTTTTCAAAATCAGAATTACACGGTGGCTTAAGAAATTGAATACTAGAGTGGAGGGTACTATCGTCAGCAAAACTATGAATGGGATTGATTGTGGAAGAGAGAAGATCGTTAATGTGTAGAAGAAACAGCGTGGGTGCCAGCACTGAGCCCTGGGGCACACCAGCATTAATTTGGTAGAAGCTGGAGGAATGACCATCTACACTAACTGATATACGTCGATTAGAAAGGAAACTGGAAAGCCAAGAGCAAAGCTTAGGTGGAAGACCGTAAGAAGGAAGTTTGTTAAGAAGCCCATCATGCCAGACCTGATCGAAAGCTTTGGATATGTCAAGAGCAACGATCTGGGATTCACCAAGAAACTCAAGGGACTTGTTCCAGTTGTGTGAGACAAAGGAAAGAAGATCAGCTGTGGATCTACTGTGACGGAATCCATATTGTCTATCATGTAAGATCTTATGTTTTTCCAGATACTTTAAGATTTGGGAATTATTGAATTTTTCCATTACCTTGCAAACAACTGAAAGATGAGATATAGGTCTATAGTTAGAAGGAAGACTTTTGGATCCTTTTTTGGGGACCGGTTGCACACGTGCAGCTTTCCAACTTTCCGGAAAAATGCCCGTGTCGTAATAGACTCGAAAGAGGCGAGTTAAGATGGGTGCAAGCTCGGGAGCACATATTTTTAAGACTATTGCTGGTATGCCATCCAGCCCAGACGATTTTTTAGTATTAAGAGAAGACACGCTCTCAGGGTTGAATAAAAACTTCTTCTCGGACCATTGTCTTCATTTAATTTTTTTACAACGTTTCGAACAGTAAATTTTCAATTAAATATTAAATTACTAAGACTATCCTAACCGGGTCACTGATGCATGAAGCCACTGTCCATTTTTATGGTATACTGAACTTGACTTTTTTTCTGTTGTTGAGCAGAGTTTGCCAAATGTTGTGGATATTTAAACTTGGTTTACTATAAACATAAGACTTGTTATTAATAATGGCAGCATTTTTAGTCTTTCGTTTCTTCCAGTGGGATTTGATGACTAATTTCTTTTCCCGCATTCAAAGACAAGTTAGGTGTTGCGGAACATGCTTGGTCTAAACATCATAATATTAAGGTAGTTCTTTCCCTACAGTCCAGTCACAAAGTTTTGGCTTACTACCCATATCATACGCACCTGGTTGCAGCTCAATATTTTTTAACATGACTGTACCCCTTACACTATCGCACTACGATAAATTAGCGTATATAAAAATCTGGCAACGTCGGATATTTATTTTCCAACTCGGCTTGTACAGTCCTTATACCGAATTTGTTTAAACAACCAAAAGGTTGTTGCCAAATTTTGAACACTTTTAATTTATCATTAAAGTTTTAAGCACTAAATGCTTTCTTTCAATAAATATTACACCTATATTTTTTAAATACAGGTCTAATCTTTAGGTTTAATATGTCTTTATTTTTAAAAATAATATATTATAGTTCTTTAACTTTTTTGTTTAAGTTAATTAAATTCATTGAGGAATGCTGTTTGAATTTGGCAATGCGGCAAACCGACGGAGAACGGCGGGGTCGGATACGTCAGGCGGGCGACGACAGCTTAGTTTTCATTTATGAAGATGGCTTGCGCAAATATGTAATTTTATTTGGTCGTCTATAAATTTTTTGTTACACTTGCTAGGCTGATGTTTATTTTTATGGGCTAGTCATTAACGGCGTTAGAAGTATTTTTAGGGTTTTATTGTTACTTACTGATAATACATATAATAATACCTACAAAATTAATAAATTACCCTTGTATCCTTGAGCCCACGGTGAAGTCACTGTGAAAGCGCTGTGTTCATGGAAAAACTGGGAAAACCCACAGGTTTCCCGATGTTTTTACAGTGAAGCAGTGAAGTTGTTCCATAAGCACACCGTGTTTCCACAGTGGTTTCTTACTTAACCCACGGCGCTTACACGGCAAATCCATGATAAATACATAGTAAGTATTCACCGCGATTACACAATCAATCCATGGTTTTTACACTTTAAATCCATAATGGATACAAAAAAAAACAATACATTAGAATTTTGTTTTACAGTTATACACTATGTATACAATACGGAAATCCTGGGAACATTGGAACATATACAGTAAAGCGCAGAGTACTGCGAACATAGGACAATCTTGGACGATTTTGGATGTACCTAAAAACGCCGCACGCATTGCTTATTGATCAATAATCTTCCAGCAAACAATTCAATACGTTTATTTCTGAAATAATTCTTTAGTATCGAACGCTCGACAGCAATAGTTGTACAGTGTCGAATATTTACGACCAAAAAGTTTTTTTAATAAAATAATTATTATTAGTAATGGATGTTTACGAACTAAAAGAGAAAATTAAAATATTTGAATGGTATCACCGTGGAAATCCTGTTAGGGAATTAGAAAATGATTTATTAATTTTTTATAACTAAGCCGACTCCCACGATTTCCACTATTTACCGAGTCATTAAAACTTTCTGACATTTGGTTGTTTAACTCAAGAAAACATAAACATGATAGTGCCCAGAAAAAAAAACCCGGAAAGGAAAATGAAAGAAATTATGGTAGTGACAAGTGTTATTAAAAATCCTACAGTTTCCATTAATACAATTGCAGAACAGGTTGATTTGTGCAAAAGATCAGTGGGAAGAGTGCTGAAAAAATTTATACCGCTCCTACAAGTAAGAAAAACCCACGAAATTAACCCTGATGATCATTTTAGACAAAAACAATTTTTTAAAACTGTAATGGAAATGAAAAATAACAATGCATTTATAAGAACATTTTTTTACTGATAAATCGACATTTCCACTTCATGGTCTCACCCAACGATTTTTTTTTCTGGGGTCACGTAAAATCAGAAATTTATGGTTTCCAGGAGAATAGGGCTATTAATCTACAAAATTACAATTACAAATTGAGAATTCTTTTAGGATTATTACCCTTAACATTCTAGCAAATATCAGAAGGCGTTTTTATGACAATCTTGGTAATTTTGTGGCTCAAAGGGGGTTTATTTGAGCATCTTTGATAACTTGAAAGAGTTTTTGTATATTTTATGAATGCACATTAAATTGTTTTCTTAAGAATATCTTCTACGTTTCATTATTTATTAGAAAAAATTATTTTATTTTATTAGGAAAAAATGTTTGGTTTTTAAGACCGCAGCAAACGTTGCGGTCTCGTAAGAAACTAATTTTAAATTTATGGCTTATAAAAAAATCAGATCGAAGTCGGTTGACGCTAGCTAGGCTCTTGTTACTTGCCTACAAACACTGCATCCTCTAACTGAAAATAAAAACGTAGTACACAACTAAACTGGGTAGATAATTCTTCCGAATTTATCACCGCATTCCCCACCAGTCCCAACCAAAAATAAGCCAACTAAGGAAACGAGACGGAAATTGAAATGCAAGCCACAAGATTATTATTGGTATTTTAGAATTGGGTTCATCCAAAATCGTCCAGGAGCCTCCTATGTTCGCAGTACGGTGCGCTTTACTGTATACGATGTTTTTACGGTGTGTTAGCTCAAGTGTTTCCATTGTGTATACACTGTGGGCTCAGATCTGAATATATTTTCGACTTTAGAATTATATGGCCAATTCTAAACATTTTTGTGTAAAATACCTCATCAATTTTTACCAGTTTTCAAAATAATGTTAGTTAAATTAACAATTTAGTCACTGTGACTGCCTACTGAGCAAAAACTGCCTAAAATAGAAAAAACAGATTTTTACTTTCCTATTCTAAGTTTTTAAAAGCTATCAGGTACTATGGTACCAATTACAGGTGGTACCAAGTGATACCACTCGTCCATGGGAGAATAAAATAGCTTGACAAACATTACATGTTTATAAAATATTAGCAAATAAAAATCGAATGTTTTGACATTTGTCGATAATAGTAAACAGAAGAGCTAATTTTTATAGGTATTATTTTTTATTGATTAAAACGCCAGTTTTAAATTTTTTACGTTTTATTTTGATAGGGACTTTTTACGCATACTATACCAGGCTGTGCACTATGCTGCTACATCCAGGAAGCTTTGTTTTAAATCTGTGCTCAGCGAGCATTGACGAATTCGCATCAATCTGACGTAGTCTGAATTATCTAGTCTCTTAGAATGTAATACATGTACAAAAAAAGCCCCTTAGATATACTTAGTGCTTATAGGTGAAATCATCATGTTAGCAAATTATTACCCTATTCACCTTCTAATAGTCTCGCATCGAGCATCAAATACCTTGCAAAAAGTTAAAAAATACTGCTTTTGTTAATATAACTTTAGTAATGTAGGCTCTTGGAGATGATATATTAAATACATGTAGAATTTTTATAAAACTACGAAATAATATAAAGGATTTCTAAAGTATAATAAAACAAATTGGATGTAAGCCTTAGCAATACAAAACTACCGGTTACATTTTTTTTTTCTTAAACTGTTATAATGCCCGAGATATAGCTGTCCCGCATTTTTTTCTATATAAACCCTTTAAATTTCATTTGGAATCGATGCGATGGATCTTAAAAACTATATTCTATAAATGAAGGAAAGTTTCACTTGTTTATTAAACTGTTTTTTCACTTAATCTTTTTCATACCGTTATTTTTGTTATAGTAGCATAGTTCTTTTGAATAATTTGTGTCCAGTAAATCCACAAATTTCGATGTAGGAGCATAAATAGCCAAATGCTACATTATAGATAGAGCAATTAAAACTTTTAAAAAGAGGTTTTATTTAAATGTTGTTTTTCTGGACCTAAAAAACATTATATTTTAGTTAAAAATCTTATGTTAGGTGTGTTCCCTTATTTAAAGATTGATGTTGTAAAATTCTTTTCCTTTATTTTCAAAACTCAATATGATGCTAATTAAAAATCTTAGGTAAAAATTTGGATATTTAAAATGGAAAATTTAAAATCGCGGATTTTGGAATTTATAAACCTTTTTGCTTCAGAATATAAGGATTTTTGAGGGTGCCAGATCGAAATTTGGAAATTAATAATCTAAAGTTAAAATTTTTAAATTTGTCTTAAATTAGAAATATAAGGAATCAATTTCGGATTATTTTAAAATTATATAAGGGATCCGGGTCACGGATCCTATTTTTAAAAGTAGTCGATTTCCCGCCACAGATCCTTAAAATGAAATCGATTCCTGGACTCGATTTCTACCTAGCTTTGCTGTTAGTATTCTTGGTGCTAAAAGATTTATGGCATAAACTTTACAGTTAATTAAACCGCTTAGGCTGATCAGGCTTGCAAATTAGGTTTCGTATTAGACCTTTATCGGTAACCAAATTAATATATAGTATATAATATAATATCTTCGTATAATACCTAAAAAATAAATGGATTGTGTCTTATGATTTTACATTATGCTGTGTTAATAAACTTATTTAAATTGTGTCACAGCATCTTTTAAAATCCTAACTCTGGACAAATTGAAATGTTGAGCATATTTTTGCTTATTTTAAGCTAATTTTTGATAAATTAATTATACTAATAATTAATTTATCAAAAATAAAAAAAAAGATAAAAAAAGTGTTAAGTACACAAAAAAAACACATCACATTTTCTTTTTGAAAGTTACCCCAATTTACCATGATTAAATACACTGGCGGCAAAAATTAGAGGATATCATGGAATTTTATATTAACAACCACCCGAGTTTTTTAAAACTATTACGGTTATAGAGATTACGGTTTTGCATAAATGAAAACACATAATTTCATAGGGGGGGAAAAAAGCGTTTATTAAAAAAATCAAATATTATCCTCAAAATGCAAATTTCTATATCATGCTGAATCATTTAAAGAATGTTAGTAATGTATGATCTCCGTGGACCTCGAAAACTTCATGAAGGCGTCTTGGCATGCTGAGAATCAAATTGTCCAGCTGGTCTTGGGGTGAGTTGTCCCATATTGAGGAAGTATTCCTATTAGGTCCCGTCTGTTATTAGGCGGGGGTTGGTGGTTATCCAAAGCTCTTTACAGCTATCCCATACTGTTGAATTGGGTTCAGATCTGGTGAAAGTGCGGTAGCCTGAGATGGAGTGATGCCTAAATTCTGCAGTGTAGTTCGGACTTCAAAGGCGATGCGGGAGCGCATTATCGTCAAAAAATGAAATGTTCCCCGATTGCTTCACCAATTGGTTCGACGATACCTCTAATGATGTCACGAGCATAAGCGTCCCTGTCATATTGTTTTCGCAAACACTAGATGCGTACGGCGTCCTAGAGCGATTCCTCCCCAGACCACTGTGCCACCTCTGAAAGATACACTTCTTGTACATAGCTACGACGTCTAGGTGTTTCACGACTTCTCCACACTCTTATACGCCTTGAGTCACTATGTAAACCAAAACGAGATTCGTCGGTGAAAAGAACGGAATTCCATTCTACCTCCAATTTCGTCGTTCACGTGCCCACTCTAAACGCTGTGCTTTATGTCTTTGTGTAAGTGGCACACCTCGAAATGCTCTACGAGCAGATAATCCGATCTCATATAATCGATTTCTCACTGTTCTTACAGAATAGGGACTCCTAATTGGTTTGAAGCTGATGGCATAAATGTGTTGCAGGGAGAATGGGGTTCAGCTCTAATACTAAGGTTATGTAATGGTCTTGTTGCTGCGTAGTACACCTCCTACGACCCTGTCCGTGCCTTCTGGAGGTTGTTCCAGTTTCCTGTAACGATTCGACAGCCTACTTATAACACTTTGTGTATTTCAGCTCACGACAACATCCACTTGTCGCAACCCGCTTGAAGCATTCCAACCGCTCTGTTTGCTTCCGCGGATGTTAAATGTCTTAAAGGCATTGCAAAAAATCAACACCCAATTACTGTTGTATTTAATCGTATAAAACGACTTCTGAAACTAAAACGAGAGAATCTTTCGAATTCGACCTGACAAAAAATATTGTTTACTTGATATTGTGATAACAAAAAATCCTGAATTTTTTTTTACGGCAACAAGATTAACACTAGATTCCAACCAAAACATCAGAATTGTCGGTACTAATTTGAATTATGGTATATGGCAATATCCCCTAATTTTTGCCGCCAGTGTAAGTTACAAAGTTTAAAAAAGGTAAAATATAATTTTAAGTGTCCTACCCCTTTATTGGCTTAGGCACACTTAAAGTGTTATAATAATATACTTTAAAGTCACTTAGTTTCTAATTATGATATGTTAATATGGTATAAATTAAAGTTTTTACTTAAAAGAGGTTAGGAAGTATTTCCAGTTTTTTTTGGTATATATACTAAATAACATAGAGAACAACCAGAATTATTTATTAAATTTTGATAAAAACTTGTTAACATATTTACTATCATGAAAGTATACGCTGATAAAATTATGAAGGCATTCCGAGCCGTATTTTTTCACATTAGGATCCGAACAATATGAACATATTTACCTAATATTCAGTGATTTTTCTGTGTTGGATTTGTTTGGATTCATTTGTTTAATTGTATTAAGGTAGCACGACCGCCTAGCGCTATATCCACGAAGTTTTTCAACCACATCTGCTTCCTTTTTTTGTGAACATTACAAAATCCACTTATTTAGTAGGACAATGCACGACCTCATGTCGCACGTGTTAGTTAAGACTTTTTAGAAGCGTCCGGTGTATATCTCGTTTAGTGGCCTCCTCGATCTTTAGACATTTCCCCCATCGAACATGTATAGGATGGGATATCTTATCTATTTTGCAAAATCCAAATTTTAACTACTTTCTATACAGTAAAGCGCACCGTACTGCGAACATAGGAGGCTCCTGGATGATTTTGGATGTACCCAATTCTATAATACCAATAATAATTTTGTAGCTTGCATTTCAATTTCTGTCTCGTTTCCTTACATGGCTCATTTTTGGTTGGGACTGGTGGGGAGTACGGTGATAAATTCGGAAGTGTTATCTGCTCAGTTTAGTTGTGTTCTACGTTTTTATTTTCAGTAAGAATATGCAGTGTTTATAGGCAAGTAGCAGGAGCTAGCTAGCATCAACCGTCTTCGATCGGATGTCTTATCAGCCATAAATTTAAAATTAGTTGCTTACGAGACCGCAACGTTGGCTACGGTTTTAAAAACCAAACAGTTTTTCCTAATAAAATAAAAGAATTTTCTCAAATAAATAATGGAACGTAGAAGATATTTTTAAAAAAATAAATTAATGTGCCTTCATAAAATAAAAAAAGAAAAAATCTTTCAAGTTATCGAAGATGTTTAAATAAATCACCTTTCTGAGCCAAACAATAACCAAGATTGTCATAAAAACGCCATCTGACATTTGCTAGAATGTTAAGGGTAATAATCCTAAAAGAATTCTGAATTTTTAATTGCAATTCTTGTATATTATTAGCGCCATTCTACTGGAAACCATAAATTTGTGATTTTACGTGACCCCAGAGAAAAAAAACGTTGGGTGAGACCATGAAGAACAATGTCTCTTATAAAATTTTCATTGTTATTTTTCATTACAGTTCCACAAAATTGCATTCGTCTAAAATGATCATCAGGGAAAATTTCATGGGTTTTTCTTACTTTGTAGGATCGGTATCCATTTTTTTAAAGCACTCTTTCCACTGATCCTTTGCTCAAATTAACCTGTTGTACAATTGTATTAATGAAATTGTAGGATTTTCAATAACACTTGCCACTACTATAATTTCTTTCATTACCCTTTCGTTGTTTTCTTCTGGTGCACTATCATGTTTATGTTTTCTTGGAGTTAAACAACCAAATGTCAAAAAGTTTTTAATGACTCGGTGAATAGTGAAAATTGTAGGGTAAGCCTGGTTGGAAATAAATTAATAAATAATTCCCTAATTCCCCTATCAGGATTTCCACGGTGATACCATTTAATGATTTTAATTTTTTCTTCCAGTTCGTGAACATCTATTATTAATAATTATTATTTTATTTAAAAAAAAAACTTTTTGGTCGCAAATAATCGACACCGTACAACTATAGCTGTCGAGCGTTCGATAGTAAAGAATTATTTCAGGAATAAACGTATTAAATTGATCGCTTGGCCGGCCGATGCGCGTTTTAGAAATTATTGTTTGCCGAAAATTATTGATCGATAAGCAATGCGTGCGGCGTTTTTAGGTACATCCAAAATCGTCCAGGATCGTCCTATGTTCGCAGTGCTCTGCGCTTTACTGTATATAAGTAGACCTAAAAATTGTAAAACTATGTTAAAAAAAAAAGCATTCCAACTCGGTGTCGCTTAGTAAATTATTGAGTACTAGAAGTTGCAAAAAAAACCCTTTTACCTGATTACAATACCCATTTTTTGTACCAATCAAAATATACCTGCTCTATGGTAATATACTCTCATAATTTACCCAATAGCATGATAGTGCACTAATTTACTAACTCTAAAGCTTCCTTCAATACTGCCAACCTATTGCGGTACAAGCAAAATTTAATTATTTAGTTCCCCGAGTAATTTCAATTTGCCAATGATCTTATCTCGACTGAAACGGTTAAGCTACGCCTAAACCACTTGACAATTAACGTGTATTCGGTCGTCCATATATAGGATGAATACTTAAAACAAATTAAAATGTGGTAATATAATTAACAATAAATACATTTTTTTGTATTTAATCCAAAAAAGGGGATTTGTAAGTTTAATATTCTAGTATAAAAAAGGCGGTCTTTATGACTGCTTTGTAACAATAAAACTCATACTTTTTTTTTACAAGTGGTGTGGCTTAGACAGTCCACGAAGGCTGAGGTCTAATCACTAACGTTCCGTGATTGTTTTAAATGTGGTGAGAGGGAGTTTGTTTACATAGGACTTAAATATTTGGAGACTGGAAGAAGAAGGAAAACTTCTGCGGCTATCAAGGTTCCATAGCCTGGACACTCTAGGGATGAAAAAACAAAGAAAGCAAGAAGTTCAGGACCTCTTTAGTTGAACTGTAAAAGGATGCATAAAAGTTGCTCTACGTGTTTCTCTGATGGAAGCTTTTAGAAGAGGAATTATACTGGCCAACTCCTCTGAGTAGAAGCCGCGAAAATATCTATAAAAGTGCGTCAGATCCCCTACAGCTCAAAGGTAGACAAGAGGAGCGTGTAAGCGTGGGATCAATAATAAGACAAACAGCTCTTTTTTAAATGGAGTCTAGAATGCTAAGTGTTGTAGGAGATGCCATTTCCCAGACATAAGAACAATATTCTAATGAGGTCTTATTTGGGACATACAGTAAAGCGCAGAGAACTGCGAACATAGGACGATCCTAGACGATTTTGGATGTACCTAAAAACGCCGCACGCATTGCTTATCGATCAATAATTTTCCAGCAAACAATTCAATACGTTTATTTCTGAAATAGTTCTTTAGTATCGAACGCTCGACAGCAATAGTTGTACTGTGTCGATTATTTGCGACCAAAAAGTTTTTTTTTTTAATAATAGTTATTAATAATGGATGTTTACGAACTGGAAGACAAAATTCAAATTATTGAATGGTATCACCGTGGAAATCCTGTTAGGGGAATTGGGGAATTATTTAATAATTTATTTCTAACCAGGCCGACTCCCAGGATTTCCATTATTTACCGAGTCATTAAAAACTTTCTGACATTTGGTTGTTTAACTCCAAGAAAACATAAACATGATAGTGCCTCAGAAAAAAACAACAAAAGGAAAATGAAAGAAATTATGGTAGTGGCAAGTGTTATTAAAAATCCTACAGTATTCATTAATACAATTGCAGAACAGGTTGATTTGAGCAGAAGATTAGTGGAAAGAGTGCTGAAAAAAATTGATACCGATCCTACAAAGTAAGAAAAACCAATGAAATTTTCCCTGATGATCATTTTAGACGAAGGCAATTGTTTGAAACTGTAATGGAAATGAAAAATAACAATGAAAATTTTATAAGAAACATTGTTTTTACTGATGAATCGACATTTTCACTTCATGGTCTCACCCAACGATTTTTTTCTCTGAGGTCACGTAAAATCATAAATTTATGGTTTCCAGGAGAATAGGGCTAATAATCTACAAGAATTGCAATTACAAATTGGGAATTGGGAATTTAGGATTATTACTCTTAACATTCTAGCAAATGTCAGAAGGCGTTTTTATGACAATCTTGGTTATTGTTTGGCTCAAGAAGGTGGTTTATTTGATCATCTTTGATAACTTCAAAGAGTTTTTCTTTTTTTTTTTTTCTATGAATGCACATTAAATTATTTTCTTAAAAATATCTTCTACGTTCCATTATTTATTTGAGCAAATTATTTTATTTTATTAGGAAAAACCGTTTGGTTTTTAAGCAGCAAACGTTACGGTCTCGTAAGCAACTAATTTTAAATTTATGACTGATAAGAAATCAGATCGAAGTCGGTTGACGCTAGCTAGCTCCTGCTACTTGCCTGTAAACACTGCATCCACTTACTGAAAATAAAAACCTAGTACACAACTAAACTGGGCAGATAAATTCTTCCGAATTTATCACCGCACTCCCCACCAGTCCTAACCAAAAATGCGCCGCGTGAGAAAACGAGACGGAAGTTGAGATGCAAGCCACAAAATTATTAGTAGTATTTTAGAATTGGGTACATCCAAAATTGTCCAGGAGCCTCCTATGTTCGCAGTACGGTGCGCTTTACTGTATACAGAGTATACAGATTGAAAGAAGAGAAATACTTAAGAAGAATCCAAGCTTTTTTGAAGCTGCCGAGGCTATGGATGTAATTTGTTTGTGCCATTCGAGGTTATTCTCAATCCAGGTTAGAGAGACATCCGCATTAACCTACGCTTCTTTTCCAAATTAGGCTTATTGACTGGCATGAGAAATTGAATGTTTAAGTAAAGGGTACTATCGTCAGCAAAACTATGAATGGGATTAATTGTGGAAGAGAGAAAATCGTTGATTTCTAGAGGAAACAGCGTGGGTGTCAGTACTGATCCCTGCATTAATTTGGTAGAAGCTGAAGGAATGACCATCACAATAACTGATATATCTCGATCGGAAAAAAAACTGAAAAGCCAAGAACAAAACTTAGGTGGAAGACCGTAAGAAGGAATTTTCTTAAAAAGCCCATCATGCCAGACCTAATCAAAAGCTTTGGATATATCAAGAGCAATTATCTGGTATTCACCAAAAAACTCAAGGGATTTGTTCCAGCTGTGCAAGACAAAAGAAACAAGTTTAGCTGTGGATCTTCTGTGACGGAATCCATACTGTCTGTTTTTTCAAATACTTTAATGTATGTTTTTATTGCCTTACAAACAACTGAGAAACTAGATATATGTCTATGGTTTAAAGAGACAGTTTTGTATTCTTTTTTAAGGACAGGTTGCACCTGCAGCTTTCCACTCTCCGGAAAAAAACCCGTGTCGTAAAAGATTGAAAGAGGGGGGTTAAGATATGTGCAAGCTCGAAAGACATTTTTTATT